>JAPTJF010000448.1:0-51087 GCA_029339195.1 Micractinium sp. NFX-FRZ | reverse complement strand
CAATTCACCCCCTCTGTGCCTCTCCTTTTTAGATAGAACACCCTGAATTTTGCTTTTCCATAATGCTGGGATGACGCTCTGCGGCACACTTTTGTGTTGCTGCGGCGCTGTAAATGAATGAATGAATGAATGAATGGCGACCCTCCGCACTGATGGCAGGCCTCCTCTCTATGCGACGAGGGATGGTGCAGGCTATTGCTGCGTGCTCTGCAATGCCTGGCAGCCAGCACTAGTCCATCTGCCCTACAGCTACCGCTTAAGAGTACTCCCACGCTGCCCACCTGACCTGCCGCCCGCCCGCCCCGACCCGTGCAGGCTCTTGCTGCCCCCTACCCACGCTGCCCACCTGAGCTGCCGCCCGCCCGCCCCGACCCGCCAGAGTGCGGGGTGCCGCCCCGCAGGTGCTGCCGCATCTGGAAGACTGGGGAGGTCTGGGCAAACTGGTCGCTGCAAATAGGAAGAAAGGGCAGAGCAGGGAGCTGGGGAGCAAGAATCAGGGCGTCAGTGGCAGCAAGTGTTTGCATAGCGCAAAGTGCTTGCCAAAGACGTTGCTGTGCAACACTCAGACGAGACGGCACAGGCCGAGCTGCCCACCCCTGCCGCATGCACGCAGCGCTCGTGCCTCCGTTCCGCGCCAAGCGTGCGGGTGCAGGGCAGCACCCGAGGCACGACTGCCACACCATCCATCCCATGCCTGCCACCTTGTCAAGAGGCAGGCGTGAGGGAGCAGCTGAGTGCAGCTGAGACCAGGAGTGTGAGGGGCAGCACCTGAGGCGGCGGTTGGAGATGAGGGTGGAGTCGCCCCACTGCGGCTGGTAGGGCACGCCCTTCAGGATCAGCTCCCGAGTGGCATGGGACCTGCAGGGATTACAGCATGTCAAGTGCGGGGGATATGAGGTGGTGTGTGTAGGCGGGGGTGGGGGTGAGGTGGTGAGGGTAGGGTGCACGTGCACGCCCTTCAGGTTCATGCTCTCGAGTGGCGTGGGACCTGTGGGGGGTCACACGTCAAACGAGCTTAGCACACACACCCAGAATGGGATCTCTCCAGTGAGGTGAGACTCTATGGGGATCAGGGCAGACAGGATGTGGCGGACAGCAGCAGCACAGAGTGGGGCACGCACCAGCAAGGGGAAGGCAGTGGGAGGGAAAGCGGGGCAGCGGAGCAGCAGCAAAGTGCCAGTGGCGGACAGCACCACAGCGGCTGGCTGGCGCCAGCGGCGTGCATGCACGCAGACAAAACCGCAGGGCAGGGCAGGGCAAGGCAGGGCAGGGCAGGGTACGGTGGTATGTGCCCACACATGGCAGCCACCAGCCTCGAAGCACACATGTGCCTGCCCCCCGTCGCCCCACCTGCTGCGGTTGCATGCGTCGCAGGGCATGCCTGCCAGCTCCTGCGCTCCGTCCTCATCCGCCCACCCCGTCTCGATGCCTGCGCAGGGGCGGCAGGGCGGCCAGCACAGCAGAGAAGAGTGGGCAGCTGGGCAGCCCAGTACCGTGCGGCTCCCAGCACGCACTACCATTGTGTGCAGAACGGGCAGGGAAGGTACGCGCACCGCAGCCCTGCTCACCCTGCCCTGCCCCCGCAGCCTGCAGTCACCCCGCCAGCCTGCCCTGCATGTCACCGACCTGGCAGGCTCTCCACCGTCTGCAGCAGCCCCCGCTTGCTGCTCTTCCAGGCGTCGCTAGCCACGCTGCCCCTGCACGCCGGGCGGCGGCCGAGGAGCAAACACGTTCGCGGCGCGGAGAGGAGAGAGCATGCGACCCAACATGCGCGGACTGGCAGCTTGGAGCACAGGCGCAGGTGGTGAAATCCAAGCTTCGCAGGTTGGAGATATGCACGGGCCAAGAGCAGGGAGTACAGGTGCGGCACATGTGCACCCATGCACACAGGTTGAAGAGCACGCATGCGCATCCATCCTCTGCACCCCTCACCTGACGCGCGTCATCTCAAACTCTATCTGGCGGATGGCCTTCTGGTAGTACTCGTCGTGCTGGGGGCTCTTCCGCACAGTGTCAGCATAGCTGCAAGGGAGCGGGTGTACCAGTGGCAGGGGCGCAAGGCGGGCATCGGTTTTATGCACGGCGCCACACAGTTTGGAACACTTTGGGGGCTTCGGCCGCCACAGATGGGTACAAACACAGCACAGCCTGCCCACTCCCCAACCCTCATGGTGTCCACGTGGCATAGCACAGCACAGCATGGCACAGCACGGCACAGCATGGCACAGCACGTGGTCCTGCCCCACCCACCCCACCCGCCAACCAACCTGGGGTCCACATAGCACAGCAGCGTGTACTCCACATAGATCGAGAACAGCTCAGCCTGGGAGTAAGCACCCAGCCCCAGAGCATCCGCAGCCCTGCAGGCGCAGTGGGTGAGGTGAGGCAAGAGGACGGGCCAGGCCGAGGGCAGGGAGTGGGGGCCAGGCAGGCATGCATGCAGGGGCAGCGCAGTGCAGGCAGTCGCCTGCGGCAGCAAGCGACAGCCACAGGAAGCGGCAGGCAATGCATCGAGGGTGGTGCCAGCCGTTCTCACCGCTGCCATCCCGGCGACGCGCCCTGCCTGGGCGTGCCCCTGTGTGGCGTGGGCCGCTGCCGCCCCTGCCGCTGCTCCTGCCCCTCCGCCCCGCCGCCGCTGCCACCGCCACCACCATCGCTGCCAGAGGGCTCGGCATCCGGATCTCCTTCATCTGTCAGCATTGACACCTCATCATCTGTCCCTGGCACCTCCACCTCCTCCTCTTCGCTCTCCTCCTGCCCCGCAATCGCTTCCCTGATCGCGCCCCCCAGCCCGGCCCCTGCCTGCCACTGCTGCTGCGCCATGCGTATGCGGTCTCCGGCGGTGAGCGCGGGGCGGGCGGGCAGCTGGCGCCGAGGGCGCTGCTCCCCCTCCTCCTCCTGCTGCCGCTGCTCCGTGGGGGTTGCTGGCGTGCCCTGGGGCACCTCTCCCCCCTGCTGCTGCTGCTGCTGCTGCTGCTGATCTAGACGGCCCCGGGCTGGCCGCGGGGTGCTGCCAGGCGTGCCTGCCGCCTCACCTGGCTTGAGCAGCCGCCGCCGCTTGGCGCCAGGGGTGGCGGCAGAGCCTGGCGTGGCTGCCTGCACTTCAGCATCTCCCACCGCCTCTGCCCCTGCTGCATCCACGCCTGCACCAGTGCGTGCACCGGCAGCAGCTGCGGCAGCCTTTGTTGTCCCAACGGCAGCCTGCACCGGAGGACCCCCCTCCTCCTCCTCCCCCTCCTTTTCTTCATCACTTTCCGAGCTGGCTACGACAGCGGCTGTGCGCCGCTTGCGCCGCCTGTCGCCGGCGGGGGTGGGGCCATCCCCGCCGGCCTCTGCCTCCTCTCCCGCTGCCTGCTCGCCCTGCTGGCCGCTGGGAGCTGCTGCTGCTACTCCTGCTGCTCCTGCTGCCCCTGCTGGTCCAGCTGCCTGCCCCTGGCCCTCCTCCTCACTATCATCCTCCCAGGCAGCAGCGCCTGCCAGCGCCCCGGACCCCGCCCCAGCAAAGGCGCGGGCGGCAGCCGCCGCCCGCCGGCTGCGTGTGCCGGGGGTCTCCTGCCGCCGCTGCTGCTTGCCGCCGCTGCGCCCCTCGCTGCCCTCCCCCTCCTCACTGCTTGCCTCCTCCTCCTCATCATCATCATCATTCTCATTATCGGGGGCGATAAAGTCGTTGATGTCTGAAAAAGGGAGGGAACGAAGAAAAGGAACTAATCGAGTCGAAACAGAAGAGGAAGGACTATAGAGAAGTAAAGGAGCAAACACGGCAACAGGTGGCGGCAGGTAGCTGCCGTCGATGATGCTGGTGGGCAGGCAAGGCAGCCTCCCATCCCACCACACACACAGTGCCCAGGGTGCTCCCCCACGGCACACCTGCATCAGACTCTGACTGCGCATAGTCTCGGGCACCCGTCAGGAAGCGCTGCTCTGCCCTGCCGCTGCCGCGAGCACGCCGCGCAGGGCGCAGGGGCAAGGGCTCGCCATCTGCATCGCTGGTGACGTCTCCACCGCTGCTTGCGCCGGCATCCGCTGTGCCGCCGCCGCTGCCCTCGTCGCTTTCGTCCTCATCCCCCACCACTGCTGCTGCCCGGCGGCGCCGGCGTGCCAAGTGTGCCGCTTCTTGCCCAGCTGCTCCTCCACGGCTGGCACCAGCACGGGCCTGCCTAAGCTGCTGCAGCGCCGCCGTCCGCTCCTGGCGCTGCCCCTCGCGACTTGCGCCTGCCGTGCCCCGCCGGCTGCTGCGCCGCAGCCCTGCGGTGGCGGCTGGCTCCTCGTCATCACTAGAGTCTGTGCCAACATCTGCGCGGCCACGCTGCTCCAGGGTACCTTTGCTGGAGCGCAGGGCATGTGCTGCCTGCTGGCGGCGGCTGTCGGGCGGTGGCAGCGGGGCGCCGGCTCTGCGTTGCCGCTTGCTGCGGGGCGGGCCTGGTGCCTCCTCCTCCTCCTCCCCGCTGCTAGAGCTGGTCAGCGTGATGTAGGCCTCCTCCTCGTCGCTGCGAGACGCCATAGAGTTTTCGACACCCCAACTCGATCACTCCATCGGCCGCTCTGGCTCGCAATTCTGCTACCTCATGTAGTGCAAGGACAAACGAGACGACTCAGCGCGGCGAAAAGGAGAGTGCCTCAATCGTGATGTGCGGCACATGGAGCGGTTGTCCGGCAAAGCCAGACTAGTAGGGCGCCAATCCAGCCGGCAACTCCCTCTTTGCAGTCTGTCGATAGCCGCTCCACGTGTGGCTTTCACCTGACTTGCTGCTCGAGCACCCCTACCCAACCCACAACCCCAAAATGGCGTCTGCCGCTGTGTGTGTGCCTGTGGCTGCGGCCCGTGTGGCTGCCCCTGCTCAGAGCAAGGCCGGCAACCCCGTGCGGGCCGCCCATGTGCGCGCTGCCCGGCGCCAGGCTGCTGGCGCAGTGGCTGCCACCCGCAGCGCCGCACGCCGCACTGCCGTGGTTGTGAGGTGCGCATGGACCGTGTGGCGCTGCGGAACAGTTCTACAGCGGACGCTGCGGTGCTCCTGGAGGGCTGGAACCTGCTGCCGCTGCGAGTGGCGGCAGGCGGCGGCGGCAGCTGGGGCGCACGCCGGCCCACCTTGACCAGCCGTCCCCTGAGCCTCCCTCCCTGCAGCGCCGCCGCTACTGCCGAGCAGACCGGCCTCATCGCCCCCCACGGCGGCAAGCTGGTCAACCTGATGCTGCCCGAGGGTGTGTGCAGCACTGTGTGATGTTGTTGCTGGGTGCTGCCTTCCAGAGCAAGGCGCTGGGCTGTCCGATCCGCTGCCAGCGCATGCCACACTCTGCAGCCATGTCAGCATGCATGATGGCACAAGCATGCCTGCTAGCAGCAGTGCGCCAGACATACTCGGGTGCACTTGTGTCCACGCATGGCCCCCACGCCCCCACAGCGCATAACTCCTCATGTGGGTGCTGCGCCGACGTGGGTGCTGCGCTGCAGACCAGAAGGCCGCTGCCATCGCCTCCTGCACCAAGACCATTGAGCTGTCTGACCGCAACGCCTGCGATGTGGAGCTGCTGAACGTCGGGTGAGCTCTTATGGCCAGGCCTCCAACTCTGGCACTTCACCCGTCGGTTTAGCGCTCGCTCCTGCCTCGTCACATGGCCACTGCTGCCGCGGCTGCGTCTTGCTCGTCGCGGCTGCTCTGTGCGGCGGCTTCTCCCGCTGCTCTTGTTGTTGGTGTGTGCGCTTTGTTGTTGCTTTAATATATATTTGGTGTTGGATGTGGCCAGCCTGTCGGCGCTGCCGTCTTGCCCGCCTGCCCACACCCGCCTGCCGCCGCGCCCCCTTTCTCACTTAGCGCTGGGGGCATCTAACCGGTGGCGGCGGGCATGGCTGCGTGGGCTCATAGGCAGCGCCAGAGTGCAGAGGCAGGAGGGGGCCGAGTCCTGCAGGCGGCAGCCTGATTGCCGGCCATGCCACAGGGCCGCCCTCCAACACGCTGCCCACATCACCCCCTGCCGTTCCCCCTTCCTGCATCTGCATCGCTGCGGCAGCTCATGGGTAGGCAGGCAATGAGACCTTGCCGCCCCCAAACCTGCAGTTGCGCTGCTAACGCTGTGACAACGCAGCCCTGGCGCCCATCCCACGTATTTCTATTTCAAGCTGCACCAAACTCCCAACCCCACTGCCGGCTGCAGCACCTGGTTGCAAGCCTGCTGCTTGGCCCCGTGCCAATGCCCTCCTTTCTTTCTCAACCACCACACCACCGCTTCTCACCTGCCTGCAGCGCCTTCTCCCCCCTGGAGGGCTTCATGAAGGAGGCCGACTACCAGTCGGGTGGGTGGGGTGGGGTGGGGGAGCGATTTTGATGGAAATGTAGTTTAAACATCTGAGGGGGGCCCGGTTGGACACCGAAAGGGGTTCTAACAGACCAGTTGGGTGGGGTGTGGGGAGCTGCCAATCGGAAGAGTGGCGGGGTGGGGCGCGGGAGCGCTCCCTTTCCCCATCCTTCACCCTCCCCAACCTCGCTGTGCGCCCCCCATCCCCACCTGCAGTTGTGGAGGGCCACCGCCTGTCCACCGGCGAGCTGTTTGGCCTGCCCGTGGTGCTGGACACCGACAGCGACGACATCTCCGTCGGCGACCGCGTGCTGCTGAGCTACAACGGCGAGGTGCGCTGGGATGTTGCGGGACGGCCGGCCTTGCTAGCCTCTGCTTGCGTCAGTTGCAGCACCTGGTGTGACACCCTGTGCAATGTGTCGCCACACATTAGCATCAGACAGCAGTCACTTCCTGCCCTGTGCACCCACCTGTGCCTGGCCCCCCGCCCCCCCGCCCCGTGCACTCATCCTTTGCCTGCCTGCCTGCCTGCCCCCCTCTGCACCCCCCCCGCAGAACCTGGCCGTGTTCACTGTTGAGTCCAAGTGGCGCCCCAACAAGCCGCTGGAGGCCAAGAACTGCTACGGCACCACCTCCATCGAGCACCCCGCCGTGCAGGTGGGCACAGCAGGCACAGCAGGCGGTGGGCAGAAGGGGCGGTGGGTGCGTGCTGCGGTGAGGGTGCCGCAACCCACTCTCTCCACACAGTTTGTGGATACAAGCGCAAGTGCGGTGCCGCCCCAGCACTAGAGTCCGAGCTGCTGTGTGTGAGTGAACACATGCACCTGCATGCCTGCCGCACCTGTGCTGCACTTTTGCGCCACCTGCGTGCCAACCTGCATGGGCGGGCCGGCCGGCCAGTGACGACCCCCTGTTGTTGAACTGGTAAGTTTCTGAGCGTCAGCGTGACGACCAAACAACGTGTCTGGACTTCTGAGGCCCGGCCGGCCCCCCCTGGCAGCATGCAAGCACGCATACATGTCTCCCCGGCTGCACTGTGCACAGTGGAGTGCTGCACACTTCTCATCCGACCTTCCCAGATTCATATCTCTGTTTGATGTCATGCCCACTATTCCTCACTTCTCACTAACCCCCACGCCTGGCCCACACTATCACGGAGCGCGGACAGCAGCCCGTCTTTCCTCCCCTCCCAATCGGTTCCCTGCCCCCCTGCCCCCCTCGCTCACTGGCCAGATGATCACCATGGAGCGCGGCAAGTACTACATGGGCGGCAAGGTGGAGGGCCTGGGCCTGCCCACCCGCGTCTTCCCCTGCTCCAGCCCCGCGGGTGCGTGACGCCAGCCTGGCTGCGTCGGCGGCCTGGGAGCCTGTGCTTGGGACGCTTTGGTGTGTGTGTGTGTGTGGAACGGCAGTTACCTTCGTTCTCTATGCAGGCCAGCGTTCACCTGCCCAGTCGCTGAACAGCCCTGGCTTGCTTGCCTGACCGCCCCCCTTGCTCTCCCGCCCTTCCCTGCAGAGGTGCGCGCCATGCTGCCCACCGGCGTGGACGTTCTGGCCTTCCAGTGCCGCAACCCCATCCACCGCGCCCACTACGAGCTGTTCATCCGCGCCCTGGACGCACCCAACGTGTCGGAGGGCGCCGTGTGCCTGGTGCACCCCACCTGCGGGCCCACCCAGGTGTGGTGCAGGGGGGCATTGGGAGTGGGGCGTGCTGTATGCTGTGTGCGTAGGGCGCAGGAGGGCACAGGAAGGGCGGTGTCTGCCAAAGTGAACCTTACCTGTGGGCCCACCCAGGTGCGCGCGTGTGTGAGTTTGTTGCGTGACTCACTCATGCAACCCCCCCTCTCCCACAACCCAATGGTTGCCCCCCCCCTTGCCGCCCCCCTCATTTTACAGGACGACGACATCCCCGGCATTGTGCGCTACCGCACCTACGAGGTGCTGGCGGCGGAGGCCAACAACCCGCGCCTGCGGTGAGCGAGCTGCTGTACACCGCCTGGCCTGCGTGCTCGCTGCACCCGCTGCCCTGAGCCTGTAGGCCTTCCTGCCCTGCCCCTGTGAGGATCGCAACCCTACACCCCACTGTGGCGCCCCCAGTGTCCATATCCCGCCCCGTCTAGAAATCGCATCCTGACCTGCATCAGCTGAACTGCTCCCCCTGCCTGCCTTGCCTGCAGCTGGGCCTACCTGCCCTACGCCATGCACACGCCCTCTCACCCCTCTGTCCTCACGCCCACATTGACGCCGCCCTTTCACCCCACCCATCTCACCCCTTGCTCCCCTGCCCCCCGCCTGCCCTGTGATGTGCAGGTGGGCCTACCTGCCCTACTCCATGCACATGGCTGGCCCCCGGGAGGCCATCCAGCACATGATCATCCGCAAGAACTACGGGTGCACCCACTTCATCATCGGACGCGACATGGCCGGCTCCAAGTCCTCCCTCACCGGCGAGGTGCGGGGATGACGGCAGCGGATGTGGGTTTTACATCAGTTAGCATCCTAAACCTGGCAATGAGATTATTACCGGGGGAATAAAGATGGCGGCATGGAGAGTGCCAGCGCGGCTCTTGTGGGCTGCAAATGCTAGATTGCCCCGTGCACCCCTTTGTGTGTTAGGGCTTTGCGATCTGCCTCCCCTTTCCCTTCCCCAATGCTGAGTTGCCTTTCTTGTCCTGCCCTCCTCCCTTTCGACCCCATCCCTCCCCCCGCAGGACTTCTACGGCGCGTACGACGCCCAGGAGTTTGCCACCTCCCTGGCCCCCGAGCTGGGCATGCAGACCGTGCCATCCCTCAACATCACCTACACCGAGGAGAAGGTGGGTGGGGGTAGGGGGGGCTGGGGGTGTATCTTGCAGGGAAGGTTTGAGATGCAGTTAGTGGGCGCAGGGCGGAACCGGGACTTGGGGCACCAAGGCAAGCCTGACCAGCGACGGCAGAGCGGGGGCAACGCCGGCAGGCTGTCCGTGCAGCGAGTTTGTGCTCTGGCTTGCATCCTCTCCTGGGCATGCCCACGCTTGCCACTCACCCCGACCACCAATCCTACCCCCCCTAGTGGCTGATAAGGATCCAATAATGCACCCCCGCCCCTCCCTCGCTATATGTGTCACTCACCCTGCCCCCGCATCCTGCCTAACCGTCCCACCCCGCAGGGCTACGTGACCGCCGACGTGGCTGAGAAGGAGGGCCTGCACAAGCTCAACCTGAGCGGCACCAAGTTCCGCAAGATGCTGCGCGCCGGTGGGTGGGGCTGCGGTGCCATGGGGTGAAAGACGTGTGGAACGTTCTAGAGGGTGGGGGACCGTGAGCAGCGCGAGGCAGGGTGACAGGGGAGGGTGTACACCAAGTTGTGCGAGATGCTGCGCGCCGGTGGGTGAGGGTGCGGTGCCATGGGGTGAAGGACACAAGTAGGGCCAGTGGGCGGGAGTGTAAAATGCAGGGTGAAGGTTGACGGGCAGGGTGCAAGAAGAGCTAGTGGGCTGGAGGGTGGGTTAGCCTGGCAAGCGCGTGCAGACCATCGCCCCCGCCCCACCCTACTCTGCCTCACGTCTCCTCCTCATTTCCGCCCCGCCTGCCCCCTTTCTATCCTGCAGGCGAGGACATCCCCGAGTGGTTTGCCTTCAAGTCTGTGGTGGCGGTGCTGCGGGATGCCATCGCCGAGGAGAGCGCCTCTGACAGCGAGAGCAGCTAAGCTAAGCAGCAGCTTAAGCAGCAGCTGGAACAGCCAAGCAGAGCGGCTCAGCACACAGACATGCGTGACCAGCTGCCAGCCCATTGAGGGCAGCTGCCCGCCATGTGATGAGCTGGCTGCACTGCACTGCAGCGCACCTGTCTCTGCCCAAACCTGAGGCTCAGCCTGGGACTCGTGCAGGCCCACTAGCAGCAGCGCAGGCGTGACGGTATTCTGACTGCCGCTGCTGCTGCCGATGCCCTGCATGTGCATGGTTCCGGCCTGCCACCCTCCCCCCTACCCGTGCCGCTTCTTTTTGCCCCCGAACCGCCCCTGCCCCCACCCCTGCCCCCTTTCATTCCGAGACCGTCATTCCTATCCTCTCCACAGATCTCCCCCCATTACTTCTCGTTCTGCGCCCCGGTAATTACATAGCCTGCGACCACAACAAGCGTAGTGCCAAGCGAAGCAGAAGGGTGCATGCCCGCCGCTGTGCCGCTTTGCCTTGAGGGTGCCCAGTGTCGCTGTGCAAAGGTGCACTGGGGCGGGGATG
Organism: Micractinium sp. NFX-FRZ; assembly: GCA_029339195.1. NCBI lineage: Eukaryota > Viridiplantae > Chlorophyta > Trebouxiophyceae > Chlorellales > Chlorellaceae > Micractinium > Micractinium sp. NFX-FRZ. The sequence goes on along the minus strand of JAPTJF010000448.1, from coordinate 40,576 downwards.
CCAGCGGACAGCGGGCCCCGCAGTCACCACTGCATGGAGAGCACAGGCAACTGGCTATTGATTCAATGTGTCGCAGCCGCATTATCGCCCAGCAGCTGTTGGCCGGCTTTGGTTTGGGAGAATGGGGAGGTGGGGAGTCGTCAGCGGGCGGCGACATGGCGACGGCGGGCGGTGGCGCTAGGGTTTTTCTGGCAGACGTCGGATGTTCATCCTAAGTGAAACATTCTGCAGCTCCGGGCAGCAATCGCTACCGCTGCAATGTCACTCAGAGCATTCGCAACCTCCAGGGCAACCTTGCTGCTGGGGCGGGCGCTGCCGAGGTCCGCTCACCTCCCGGCGGCCCACCCTTCCGTCGGCAAGTCTCTTGCCTGCAGCGCGCCCCACGCCCTGGGATGGGGCCAGGTAAGCATGAGAGGTTGTTTGTGCAGCTTGGCGCAGCGCCTTTGGCACTGCCGGCTCCCACCGCCGGCAGGGCGGCTCCCTCCTGTGGCGCGCCAACTCTACCCTCCTGCCTGTGTGCAGGGCATGCAGCCATGGACGATCTTTGGTAAATCGCAGCTCTGGTGGCAGAATGGAGGTGCTGATGCCAGACATAACTTCGACAGCTTCTCTGCTCGTCTGGCGGCCTTTGGCTCAGGCAGCGCCAACAGCAGCGCCAACAGCAGCGGCCCACACGGTGCCGCCGGCTACGGCAGCGGCAGCGACGATGGCAGTGGCAGCGAGGAGTCGGACGAAGACAGCGGGTGGGGCGAAACATGGGATGACCTCTCTGCCCGCTTCATGCTGGATGGCTGTTCGACCTTCAAAGAGATGCGGCAGGCGGTGAGGTGAGGCAGGCGTGGGGCGGGGAAGCTGCAGTGGCCGAGAGCAGGCAGGGTGCGCGTGCAGGGGTAAGGCAGGGCAGGCAGGCAGAGTGCAAGGCAGGTGTTCAGGCGGTGAATGAGGTGGGCGGGGACAGGCGGCGGCACACGTCGGTCGACATTGCCGTGAGGTTGACATTCGGTACTTGCATGTGCATTGAGGTGTGACTTAAATGGTCATGCATAGATCTAGATATGGGAATGACCACAGATCTGCTGCCATTTGCCCTCTGCTACCCTCTCTGTAGGGCCGAAGTTGCAAGCCTGCAGCAGCTGGAGGAGGAGGGGTGGGAGGTCAGCTGTGGGGAAGATTACTGGCATGAGACACCTGATGGCTCCATGTTTGCTGGCTTGGCTGGCGGCTACATCCTGCTGCTGCGCCGCCCAGACTGGCCCGGCTGGCAGCAGCCACAAAGCGCGGCCGGTCCCAGAAGCGGCGGCACACAGCCGGCAGGCGAGGCGCAGGCTGGTGGTGCCGCTAATGCTACATACAGCTCTGCCCGGGCTGGCGGCGGCATCAATGGGGCTGCTGTCTCGCCGCAAGATCAGTTTCTCAGCAGCAAGCTGACAGCATTTGTCGGTGGGGAGCATTGGAACGGCGTCAATGGCGGGAAGCCCCTGGAGGAGCAGGAGAAGGAGGAGGAGAACGAGCAAGGCAGCGCTGGCTTGGCGGCTGAGGTGGCAGCAGATGCCGAGGTGCAGCGGGGAGGCGGCAGCGCTGGGGCAGGCAGCGATGCAGAGCAGGCGAGCAGCGCTGTCGAGGCAGGGCAGAGCGCGGAGGTTGCTTGCTTTGGATGTGATGATGATGAGGAGGAGGCGGACGACGAAGACGACTTGGAGCACTGCTACACGCTGCGGCCGCGGTACCTGTATGATGAGGCCGCCAGCCTGGAGGAGTGCCGGCAGCGGCTGAGGTGCGGGCGGGCCACAGCGGTGCAGCAGGCGCCGGCTGGCAAGGATGGCATTGTTTACACTTTACCTCTGTGGAACTGGTGGTCTGGTCATGAGCTGTTGTTGGTGCTGGCTACTGGCTGACCGTGAGGGTGGCTGCCTGCAGCCACAGGCGATGAGGAGGAGATGGGCAGCCACCCATTCATGCCATTTCAAATACTTGTTATGTTGTACAGACCAGCAACTTTGTAGTTCTTCACTGCCGCAGGGAGCTTGAGTTGGACCTGGAAGCGTTTGAGCACGATGGTTGGCGCATAAACCACTCACACAACGACTGGTGAGCCGGGGCCAGCTCACAATCATGCCCTAACAGGATGTTGATTGGAGTAGCCTGGATCTTATGCTGCTGCTGCTGCTGCTGCTGCTGCTGCTGCTGCTGGTGCCGTCGGCATTGCTGCCGGAGACTTTTATATGCAGCATTCTACCCCTGCCACGTCACCCTGCACCTGAACACTGCAGGGTGGAACTGAGCATTGACCCGTGGCGTGCCCTGCCCGGCGATCAGCGCTGGATTCGTGTGGTGGTCACAGAAGCAGAGGACGAGACAATTGGCCCGGTAACAGTCATTGACCTGCAGCGGCGCTGGCCGCCCAGGGAGGATTAGGATGACAGCCTCTCCGGGGGCTGGGGAGGGCGAGCTCCCCCCGCATGCTAGGGAGTGTGCACAGCGTGCATAGCGCGCATAGCATCCTGACAGCGTGCATGCCGCCCCCTGCCGCGGCCCGATTCACTTGGCTGTGCTCAAACTGAGAAGGGCGTGAGAAGGGCCAGTGCTTGCCACCCGTTGCATTGCCTCCGCACATGCATGCGCTGCTTCTCCCCTGCAGCTGCCTTGTGTATTTAACTCACGCCAAGAAGCCGCCGGCAGGGGGAGAGCAGGGGGCACGGGCGCAGCGTGTGCAGGGGAAGCGGCGGCACCGAGGCTCTTGGCCTGGTCCCCCACAGTTAGCCCGGTCCAGAGCTGCAACCTCCCATCATTGTTACATGCTTCTCCAGGTACAAGCGGAAGAGATCAAGGCAGCAGCACCCACCACCCCCAGGTCGCCACGCCCAGACGCACCCATCTATCGGGAGCTCCCCCCGCCTGCTGTCGACAGTTGTCGTCTGCCTCTGCCTCTGCCCTCCCAAAGCCACAACCTGGGGGAAGCAACTCTGAAGCGTGTGGCATGTATCATGCCGTGTTTGATGCAACAATATTACAGGTTAAGCTAGTAAGGGGGGAGACACGCCGCCGCAGATACCGGCCATACACCCATCACACCCGACTGCCCCTCCACTTCCCTCTCCTGCAGCGGCAGTGCCTTCTCTCAATCTCAATGTATCACGGGTCGTTCCTACACCCCCGAATATGGCGCCCTACCTTCCAGATATTGCGGCATCGCTCAATGCTGCAGCTGCCCTGACCGCTCCAGTCGCCACGCCCATCCCCTGCCGCCGGCGCCCCTCTTTGCCTCCCAAGCCGCCGCCGCCACTGCCGGCTCCCCCTCTGCACCTGTCCATCCGGCCTATCCTGTGTGTTTCTGCACTTGCTGCATGTACCCTTAACTTTCGCCAGTTTCATGTTAGAAACAAAAAAAAGCTGAGAAGAACAGTGACTTGGCTGCCCGCCTACCTGGCGCCCGTCGCATGCCGCCGCTGCGCCAAGTAACGCGTTAGCCCCGAGAGCGATGTCTGTTGCTCCCATGTATCTCTACTCCATCGCTGGATTGCAATTGTTGAGGCAGGCGGTGCTTGGTACACGCAGGAGCCGGATGAGCGCGCGCAGGTGCTTTGGCAGAGCTGGCTGCTTTGGCGCGAAGGCAGTCACGGGTGCGCGTACACGAGCCATTGACCCTGAGAATCTCCGTCTGCGCGCAGGGAAGCCCGCGGAGGTGCCAGCGCCAGCGCCGGTGACGCCAGCGTCCCCGCTCCCCCCGATTTCACCGCTCTGGACCCCGCCCAGCCCCATGGCTTTTACCTCCCAGACCCCTCTGTAGACGTGCTGTCAGACTGCTTCGCAGTGGTGCAGGGCACGCACCTGCCTCTGCACAGCCAGGTGCTCAGCATGCATTCGGCGGTGATGCGGGAGCTCTTCCTGGGCCTGCACGAGGGTGCCGGCGCAGGGGAGGTGAGGCGCTGACCTGGCACCTTGGGGCGCAAGAAGGTACCGTGGGGACGCCAGTGATGCGATTCGACAGCCACACACTGCTGCCGCTACACTGCACAGATGCGCTGTTCCCGAACGGAGACCGCCCTTATGCCACACCCTGCCTCTTTGCCGCTGCCTGGTGCAGGCCTCGCCCGACCTCTCGGTGGCGTTTGAGGGCAGCAGCGTGGAGGGCACTGCCTGCTTCCTCCGCTTCCTCTACTGTCCCCGGGAGGTCGGGCTTGCCAGCTTTGCGGCGCTGTCTGCGGCGGGGCACCTGGCTGGAGTGGCTGCGCTGGCTCACAAACTGAATGCAACGGACGTGCTGTCAGGGCTGGAGAGCCACCTGCAGGGTGGGTGTGTGCAACAACAGGGTGTTCCTTTTCTTTCGATGCTGGCAATATGTTTCGCTCCCTGTCACAGAGCCTGCACACAGCGGCGGGGCCTGGAGGGCAGAGCAGCCATCCAAACCCACGCCCCCTGTGCTCGCTGCGGCTGCCATGGCATTCACGAAGCGGGCATGCCCATGCTCGCCATGGCTGCAGGCGCAGCAGCCTCTGCTCACTTCCGTGTTTTACGTGTGACTCCCCCCCCCACATGTGCAGCTGTTGTGAGCACCGTGGCCCCCACAATGGAGAGCGTGCCGGAGCTGCTGGCTGGGCTGCAGTTGGCGCAGACCTGCCAGCTCAGCGCCGCCCAGGCCGGCTTCCTCCACGTGCTGGCAGACACGCTGGCGATAGCAGGCGGGCGTTGGCCCACAGAAACATTGGCAGCGCTGGACAGCGCCGTGCTGGTGCAGCTGTTGCAGATTACCGGGCAGCGGGCGGTGCGCGGCCTGTACGCAGCACCGCCGGTCTTCAACGTGCGGTCGGCCAGCAGCGCACAAGTCCCCGGCGGCTTCACGTTTGCCGTGGCCGAGTTTTCCAACCTGGAAAAGGATGCATATACGAAGCCCTCCGTGTCGTCCCCCTGGGTGGAAGTCGGCGGCTTCAAGTGGCGCATGCAGGTGCGCTGGGCTGAGCGGCTGCGCAGCGCTGCTGCGGTCGTGACTGTTGCAGCTGCCGGTGTTTGAACAGAGCCTTCCCCCAAGGCTCCGACCTGCATCTCAGCACCGCATCTGCATTGTGCCCCAGCTGGCAACCCCCCAAAGCTAACTGCTGCAGGTCTACCCCAACGGGGCCCAGGCTGTCAGGGGCAGCCACTTGTCAGGTGATAAGAGGGCACGCCTTGGCCGCACGGTGGGGGGAGCTTGTCCACATGGTTCAGCACATGGGCTGCCCACCATGGGAGCCTCACCCAGCCTAGTAGAGTCTTTACACAGTCTTCTCGCCCAGCGAGAGGCGTGCACAGCAGGCATCTCACCTGTCGACGTGTGTGTGTGTGCGTGTGTGTGCGTGTGTCCTGAGCTTGTCCTTCCAAGGCCCAGCATCTATGTTGAGTGCCATCCCGCTCACTCGCTCACAGTGCAAGGCCCCGCCTGACCCTCACGCCTTGCAGCGTTCCTGCTCTTCGATGCGGAGCATGCACAGGCAGCAGGCGTGAGCGCGGTCGCGGCTCGCTTCAATTTCTGCACCCTGGACCAGCGCCTGGGGGGAGGTCCCCCCAAGGATGCGAGCACATTGGCAGGGTCGTCCACCTTCCGTGTACCAAACCACACCTGGGGCTATCACAAGGTCACGGAGCTGCCAAAACTGAAAGACCCCGCCAGCCACTACCTGGCGCACGACCGCCTGCTGCTGCGGGTGGACCTGTGGATCACCGAGGTGCAGCGGGTGGCTGCCTGAGCTCGGGGAGAATGGAAGGAGGGATTGCAGCCCACCAACTTCGGGGTCGAGGAGGCCAACAGGATCGCATGAACTCGAGCCGAGGTCACAGGGAACACAGTTCTGGCTGGAGGTTTGATGGCCACGCTGGTGCCTCGTGAGCGATGTGCAGATGATGTACTTGAGAATGGCAGCATTGCAGGGGCAGCGCTCGCCCCGCCTGCTTTGCCCGCCCTGGGTCTCCATGCCCCGCTTGTCTCTACCGGCACCCGCGCTTTGTCCCCCTCTCCCGCTCCCGCCTTACCCTGGTCGCCCTCCTCTCCTTTGTTGCCCCTCATGCACTCCTCTTCGCGTCAGCTGCTGCGATTCTGGGGCCCACCTACTTCGGATACGGTGTAAGAACTGGTCAGTCATGCTTACTAGTAAGTAATGAGGCACACTGTGCTGGCGGTAGGAGGGTGGCATGCAATCTGCAGATACAATGCTGGCTTGGCGCCGTGACCGTTTGCACAAGTACGGTCCATTTGATGAAACCCTGTGACTGCCATAGTACATAACGGCGTGCCTGCATTCCAGCCGCAAGGAGCTTCATGCATTGCTTGGAAGCCCTGTGGCACCCGGCGCAACAGGATGCAGTGTGCGCACTCCAGGCACTCGCTGAAAGCCCTCTTGGGCCAGCCCTCTCGAGTGCTGATTGTTATGTGCATCCGACGACTTTGAGTTGTTTCATTGGGTCTGGAACGAATGTCTGGAGAACGTCCGGGCTAAGGCAACGCGGGAAGAGGGGGCTGCCGTTGCCAGCCGCGGCAGGCACGCTGTGCCGCCGCCGCCATCCTCAGGATGATCCTGCCACCGCTGCGCCTAGCTCCTTGCCGCCGCCTCGCGAACATCTCCCGTCATCAATTCTGTCATCCGAGGCGGCTGCAGCTTGTTGGAGGCCTCACAGCCGCGATGAGCCCCAGGCGCGCCTCGCTTGCGGCGCTGGCCACTTTTGCTTGCCATTAACGTTGCATAGGCGCGCAACCGATGAATTCTCCGCGCCGGTTGCCCTGGGTGCAGGCGCAGGAGCAGCGGCGCCAGCGGGGGCGGCGCCGCCGGAGGCGCCGCCGCCCTGGACCTCGCGACCCTGGATGCCACCCAGCCCCAAGATTTCTACCTGCCTAGCACCTTCATGGAGCCCCTGTCAGACTGCTATGCGACGGTCGGGGGCACGCGGCTGCCGCTGCACAGCCAGATCCTGAGTGCCCAGTCGGCTGTGCTGCGGGAGCTGTTCCTGGCGCAGTGCGAGGGCGGCGGCGGCGCTGCCAAGGAGGTGAGCAGCAGCAGGAGGGTGCACTGTGGGCTGCTCAGACTCTGCGCAACTTGAGTGTCCATCCTCCTCCCAGTCAGCTGAGGCTCCGGGCATGATGTGCGTGCTCCCCTTGTCTCTGTGCGTTGCAGGCTGCCCCCAACCTGTCGGCGGCGTTTGAGGGCAGCAGCGTGGAGGCCGCCGCCTGCTTCCTGCGCCTGGCCTACCGCGGGCACGAGCTCTGCGCCGCCAGCTTTGCCGCGCTGTCCAAGGCGGGCCACCTGGCTGGCGTGGCTGCGCTTGCGCACAAGCTGGATGCTGCGACCGTGTTGCACGGCTTGGAAGGCTATGTGCAAGGTAGGCCGGGTGGGGGGCGGAAGACTGCTTGCAGGGCCGGACGGCTGAGGGAGGGGCTACGGTGGTAGATAGCGATGCACGTGCATGCCAGATCGAAGCAAGAGCTCATAGCTGACATGTCCACAGCAGCGTGCATTCTGAAAGCGTGCATTCTGAAAGCGTGCCTGCTCAAAACCCACCGTCTGCCCTCCCCCCTCCGCATCCGCAGACCTTGCCACCTCCCTTCCAGCCAAGGAGGCCAGCGTGCCGCGCCTGCTGTGCGCGCTGCAGGTGGCACAGACCTGCCAGCTCAGCGCCATCGAGGAGCGCTGCCTGAAGGCGCTGGCAGACAGCCTGGCGGCCGGCGGCCCCGATGGCATCAGAGGCAGGGAGGAGGAGCTCGCAGCGCTTGATAGTGCCACTCTGGTGACGCTGATGCATGCTGTGGTGAAGCGCACCGTGCGCGGCGCCTACTGGGGGTCACGCATACTGGATGTGCGCCCCAGGAGCGGCGCTGACGTGGCGGGCGGCTTCACCTGCGCTGTGGAGGGCTTCTCCAAGCTGCGCACAATAGATGGCGATGTCCCTGTCAACCTTCCCTGGGTGGAAGTCGGCGGCTACAAGTGGCGCTTGGAGGTCAGCCGGTGCTCCTCCGGGGGGAGTAGGGGAGTGCGCAGCGGCTGCCAGGTGGCTCGTGGGGGTGAAGCTGGACCCGTGCCAGCTGGCAGCGCCCGCTTGGCGGACCGCAGACGGCTGTATCAGCCCCCTCTCAGCCCCACGTGCTGTAGCCTTCATTTAACTTGGAAGAAAACTGTGCTGCCCCTAGCTGCAGATCTGCCCCAATGGATGCGACGAGTTCACGGGCACCCATGTCTCAGGTGAGGTGCGTCCTCGTTTCCGCCCATCCTGATGGGGTGGCTAGGCTGCTTACAGTGACCCGGCGAGCACTGGCTGCCAGCGCTGCCCGCTCCCACACCTGCAAAGCGGCCGCATGCACAGATCCGTTCGAACCCTGCGTGCGGTTTCAACGTTTAACGGCGGCGTCCCTCGCCCCCCTAGCGCAGTGTACCTCACCATGCACAGGGACCATGCAAAGGACGCCGGCACGCGCTCAGTTACGGCACGCTTTCGCCTCACTGTCATGGATCAGGTGCCGGATGGGGGCATCTTTCGGGACCACGTGCGTGGCAGCAACTCGGGCACATCAGACACTTATGACACTGACAGCTGGATGACTTGCAGCTGGGGCTGGCTCGATTTTATGGAGCTCAAGCAGCTCAAGGCCAAGCGCTTCCTGTCGCACGACCGCCTGCTGCTGCGGGTGGACCTCTGGATCCTTAACAAGCAGCGGGTGGGCAGGCGGTGACCCTGCTGTGCCCTGCTGTGCCCTGCTGTGCCCTGCAGTGCCCTGCTGTGCCCACACTGACGCGCGCTGTTGTTTGTAAGCATGGGGGTCCACAGAAGCACACACATGTTGCGCCCACTCACAGGCAGTCGTGACGCAGGGGCGGCAAAGCAAGGCAGTTCAGCAGCAGCAAAGCAGTGCAGCAGTGGCTCTGTGAAGCACAACCGTAATGCACGCATCAGCCGCGACTTGGGGCGGCCAGGCAAGGCCGAGCCGCAGCAAAGCAGTGGGTATGTTCAGCACATGCAGCAGCTGCAGGCACAAGGCCTCGCATGGGACTAGGCCAATCGCCTGGTAGGCGCCCAAGCCTCCCTGCCGCCCCCATCAAGCCGCCTCTAGTATGGCAGCGGCCACCTGCCCGCCGCGCCCCGCAATGGTGAGGTGCCCCTCGCCCTCCTGCAGGCGCAGGCTTGCCCCTGGGATGCGAGCCGCATACCAGCGGGCATGCGACGGCGGCACGCAGGCGTCCTCTGCGCCGTGCCAGATGGTGGTCCTGCAAGGAGGCAGCAAGGGGAGGCGGGCGGGCACAAAGCGGCTGCTCCAGGCATTCTGGTGGGAGGGCGAGGCTGCTGGCCAGCACCAGCATGAGCAACCAAGCGCCCAGGGACGCACATCCTGCACGCCCTTGGCTGCCCTGCTCCTACGTTGCCGTCCGCCGCCCTCCAGGCTCGACCCCGGCCCCGCACTGGCAGCGGCCGCTGCCTGCCCCGCCCCCAGGCGGCTCCATTGCCGAGCCTCGCATGTAATGTCACCCGCCCCGCCCCGCGCCGCGCACCTGCAGCGGATGTCCCGCACATCGAAACCCTCCCAGATTGCCCGCAGCGAGCGGTAGTCATCCAGCACGCCGCCCACGCCCTGTCGGTACGCCCCCCTCATCACGTCCAGTATCAGGCCTTGCAGATGCGGGTGGGCCGCTAGCACTGGCCTGTCTGCGGGGCCCAGGTCAGCGGCCAGCTGTCGCTTGACAAAGGCCGGCCAGCGCTGCACGGGAGGGAGGAGGAGGCGGCGAAGAGAGGGGGAGTGGTAAGATGGAGAGTGCAGGCTCTGTTTGCGGGGCCCAGCTCAGGCTTGGTCAGGCCGGCCAGCGCTGCAGTTTGAGGCTGCAGTTGAGGGCAGGGGGCAGCGGGGGCACGGAGCGCGGTGACATGTGCAGTCGTCGGGAGATGTGATGCGCAAAGCAACGCCCAGCTGACTCGAGGGAGACGGGCAGGCACCCATGTGGCTGTGGTCACACAGGCTGGCAGCCAAGCCAACAGAGGACGCTCCTCGGCCCAACTAGGCGTTAGGTGGGTGCCCCTCACCTCTGCCAGCCACTTCAGAAGACGGTGCAGGCACCGAGCCAGCGGGGTGGCTCGCCAGCGCAGAAGTCCCGCCGTCAGCCCATCCACGCCGGTCGCACTGAGCCCCTGCCCGCAGTCCAGCGGGCCGAGAGCAGCAATCAGGTGCAGCTGCCTCACTCGCTGTTCTCCCAGCAGGGCGGCTGCGGCGGCTGCGTACGGCCCACCACCGCTCTCACCACACACCGCCTCCACCTGGCGCAGCCCAAGGCATTCCAGCAGCTGCCCTAGGTCGGCAGCAAAGGAGGCCAGGCTGAGTTGGTGACTGCGGGTTGAGTGCCCCAGGCCAGGGCGGTCCACTGACAGCACTGTGACGGCAGTGCCGGCACCTCCCCGCCCCCCCGCCCCACAGCCTGCTGCTGCCGCCTCTTGCAGCGCTGCCGCCAGAGGCGCCGCCTCGCTGGCAGAGCCGGGCACGCCGTGCACGAAGAGCACGACCGTCTGGCGGCGCGAGTGGTCAGCCGGGGCCAGGGCCTCGCCGGCGCCGCCGCGGTCGGCGCCTGCGCTGGCCGTGTGTCCTCCCTTGGGTGCTTGCAGCGGCGCCCCATAGACTAGGAAGGCCAGCCGCCTGCCGTCTGGCAGCTGCACGTGGTGCCGAGGCACTTCGGGCTTCAGCTGAGGTGGAGCGTCCGGCTCCATGAAATGCAGAGTCGGCTGCCAATGACTGGCAGGCTGACGGATGGAAGACAGGGAATGAACAACTAAAGGAGAGCATGGCCAGACTGGCATGCTGGGCTTCCCTGCTGTGCTGTGCCTGCTCACCTTCCGCACATCAGGCCTCGAGCGCAGCTGCTCCAACCTCGCGCCGTGGGACCTCGCGCACGCAATTTTCTCTGCCGCAGGCGCTGCACGTGAGGGCCGCAGGGAGCTCGACCGAGCCGCGCGCGCGATGAGCACTCGGTGGGTTTCGAGGGGTTTGCTTAGCTTGCATGCCTTCCACTGGGTGCATGCTTGGCGCCCAGGCGGAACCTTTGCACCCGCGAGCGTGACCCGAGCAACCCAAACGATCCCAGCGCAGGGCTGAAAGTGGGGAGCAGAGCAGGGCGGGCGCTCAGGCCGCCGCCCTGGTCGATGTGGACATGGCAGCACTGGACGCCACCCTGACCCCGGCCTTCTATCTGCCCAATGCCGCTCTGGAGCCCCTCTCAGACTGCTTCGCAACTGTGGCGGGCGTGCGGCTGCCGCTGCACAGCCAGATTCTGAGCGCACACTCGGCGGTGCTGCGGGAGCTGTTCCTGGCGCAGCGCGAGGGCGGCATTGGCAGCGAGGTGCAGGTTTAGCGCAGCAATGCTTTGAAGTGGACGTCGGAATTCAGCCCTACAACAGAGTGCCCTGCACAACGCCTCCGCTGCCCATGCCTGTTTCACCTCCCTTGCCTCTTCTCTGCAGGTCCCTCCCAACCTGTCAGCAGCATTTGAGGGCAGTGCCCCAGCGGATGCTGCATGCTTTCTGCGCCTCTTGTACAGCCCGCAGGAAGGCAGCCCGGCCTGCATGGCTGCGCTGTCTGCAGCAGGCCACCTGGCGGGCGTGGCTCGGCTGGCTGACAAACTAAATGCATTCACATTGCTGCAAGGCATTGAGGGCTATCTGTTGGGTAGGTGGGTCAGGCAGGTCCGGTGTGGCAGGCAGCTAACTTTGCATCTGAGGGCCGAGTCGCGCGCCGATTCGGCAGTCGCTGCAGTGTGGACTGCCTGCCACCTTGGGAGCTTGCAATTTGCAAGTATGTGCTCCATGCCATGCCAAATCCTCCCTGCCACCCCTCCCCTGCGCCCTCAGGCCTCGCCAGCTCCCTCCCCACTCAGCATGGCAGCACCGCGCAGCTGCTGTGCGCACTGCAGGTGGCGGAGACCTGCCAGCTCAGCGCCCTGCAGGACCGTTTCCTGGAAGCCTTGGCTGACGCCCTGGCTGCTGCAGGCCCCGGCTGGCCCAGGCAGCACTCAGAGGCCCTGGCTGCTTTGGATGGCGAGCTGCTGGTGAGGCTGGTGCAGATCACAGGAGAGCGGGCGGTGCAGGGCTTCCTCTGGGCAACACGCGTGTTTGATGTGCGCCCCGTCAGCAGCGCTGACGTGGCGGGCGGCTTCACGTGCGCACTGGAGGGCTTCTCCAAGCTGAACTTTAGCCCTGACACGCCCCTCTCCATGCCCTGCGTGGAAGTCGGGGGCTTCAAATGGAACCTGGAGGTGCGCGGGTTGGAGGGGAGGGGAGAGTTTGAGTTGTTTGAAACACCGGTGCCTCAAACAACCACTGCGGTACCCTTTGGCTGCGGTACCCTTTGGGGTTTTTGGGTCATCGCACGGCCGAGTCTGGGCACACGCACCCCCACCCTGACCCAGTGCTGCAGGTGTACCCAGCGGGGTATGGGAGTGGAAGGGGCACCCATCTGTCGGGTGAGAGCGCTGCCCCCAACCCTCAGCATCTGGCATATGCTGCCTTATACACCCGCATGTAGCTTGCGCTTGCACTACCAGAAGCCGCACAATACGAATTGCGCCCAACGTGGCGCCCCCCGCCGCGCACACCTCTGTGCTGCAGTGTTCCTTTCCCTGGACGCCTCCCACGCCCGAGCTGTCGGCGCGCGCTCCGTGCGGGCGCGCTTCCGAGTGACTGCCCTGGACCAGCGCCTGGGCCCTGGCGCATACTCCCAAGACCACTCCCGAGGAGACATCTCGCGCACACCCAACATCTTTCATGCACACGCCACCAATTGGGGGTGGGCCAACTTCCTGCCGCTGGAGCAGCTGCGCAGCCCAGACCGGGGCTTCCTGGTGCACGACCGCCTGCTGCTGCGGGCGGAGATCTGGATCACCGGCACGCGCGAGACTTAAGAGCCGGGCTCGAGCCTGCCAAGCGGGTTGCGGCGGCCGCCTGACAGAAAGGGATGGAAGCCTGGGCTGATGGCAGTTTGAGGCGGGGGGGATGGGCACACAGAAGGTGGCAGTAATGGGCAGGGCGGCGCTTGTGGTGCGCTTTGCGTGACAAGCACACCACAGCAGGGGGCCATCTGGGGCACAGGCCGTTCATTATGACGTATTGCTTGTGCGTGCACATTGATGATGTGTGTGGATCGCAGTATACAGGTCTGTAAAATGTGTGGCACAAACAGTGCATGGGGTGGCTCTGTGCCTGGCTGCGGACCGCCTGCTGCGGCAGGTGTGCCTGGTGGTTACCAGCGTGCAGCGACTATATTGCCAACGGTCAATCAGGCAACTGGGTCTCACACCATGGCACCGAGGCCGAGCCATGTGAGTGCTTGATTCAGTTGTTAATAAGAGTGACAAGGGCCAATGAAACAACCGACGGGAAGCAGCACGCGGGGGCAGCGCTTGAACCATGTCACTGTGCTTACCTGTGCCGCTCATTGAGTTCGAAGTGGGCAAGAGATGACACGCACATAACGCAGGCTTGGGATCCCATTGCAGGGTGGTGGGCTGCTTGACGAAGCTGTGCAGCGAGGGAGCAGGCGCTGCAGCGCGGGCGGCTGAGGGAGCTCAGTTGCAGGAAGCTGAGTGGGCACGGCAATGTTTGCGCAGCAGCGCTCTGCGGGCTCGGCAGTGCGTGCATCGGGTGGGTCTGAGAAGGCCTGGGGGGTAATTTCAATGCATACTAGGCGTTTTCCTCTCCAGAGAGGTGACTTGGGCCTGCCGCCGTTGTCAGCCCCGCTGTGTGCGCTGCGCCTGCTGCCCTGCCGCCGGCCAGCAGCAACGTGCAGCGAAGCGCTCCAGCGCGTTCCTGTATCCCCAATCTTTTTTTTTGTTTCAACACTCGTTTTAGGTTGTCGAGATCGCTACCGTGACGCGACGTTGTCCCGCGTCCCGAGGCCAATACCCGTCGCGCCATGGCATCCCCGAGGCAGGGCTGGTCCGCTGCTGTCCGATGGGTGGCGGAGGAGACGAACCGTTTCTTAGTGTGGCGCTCCGCCGTGGGCGGCTCGAACGAGGCCGCCCCAGACGGCACCCCCGAGGGCGGCGGCGCCGGCTGCATGCACAACGGCCCGCTGCCCGCAGACCTGGCCGCCTTGGACCCCGCCCAGCCCCAGGCATTCTACCTGCCAGAGGCGGCCCTGGAGCCCCTGTCAGACTGCTACGCTATTGTGGGGGGCACGCGGCTGCCACTGCACAGCCAGGCGCTGAGCGCGCAGTCGGCGGTGCTGCGGGAGCTGTTCCTTGCGCAGCGCGAGGGCGGTGTTGGGGCCGCCGGGGAGGTGAGCGGGCACCCTTGGCCATGCCCTTGTTGGCGAGGTATCCGCTGCGCCTTTGGGCAGCTCTGTTGCACTCTCACGCCAGCCTGCTCAATGCCCAGCACACATCAAATCATGATGAGCCAGCCGCCGGCGGTGTCAGCCCTCAATCACAAGGCAGCGTGCCCCAGACGCCCCCCATCTCCCCCTGGGGGCACACTGTAACGATGAAATGCAATGGTGGCTGCCACCCATGCCATGCAGGCGGCCCCGCTGGATCTGTCGGCAGTGTTTGAGGGCGTGAGCGTGGAGGCAGCGGCCTGCTTCCTGCGCCTGGCCTACTGCCCCCAGGAGATCAGCCTCGCCAACTGCAGCTCCCTGGCAGAGGCGGGCCACCTGGGCGGCGTGAGCGGGCTGGCTCACAAGCTGGATGCCCCCCGCCTGCTGCACGGCCTGGACCTGTACTTGCAGGGTGGGTGGGTGTGGCTGCTGGCATAGGTATCGTCGGTGGCTCAGCTGCACTCGGTCGCGCTGTGCATGCTGCACTGAGGCGTGGCACTGCATGGGCCTGAGCTTGGCAGGGCAGGGCCTTGGGAGGGGCGCAGTACTCCTGGCTCGTGCCTGCCGGCATGGCCTGTGCAAAGTGCAGCACCATCAAGTGTCACCTCTGCCCTCAGTGCTCACCCATCTGCTCCAAGGGTCACACATTGGCACACACTGGCATGCATATTGGCACACTGACACGCATTGGCACGCGACAAACACACTTGTCCCGCAGTGCTGACCACCCGGCTAGCCCCGGAAGATGTGAGCATGACCCAGCTGCTGGCCGCGCTGCGCGTGGCCCAGACCTGCCAGCTGAGCGCTGTGAGGAACGGCTGCATGGAGGCAATCGCGGACAAGCTGGCGGCGGCGAGCCTGCAGTGGACAGAGGGCCTGCCTGAGGCGCTGGCAACCTTGGACAGTGCCACGCTGGTGCAGCTGCTGGGGATGACTAGGGATCGGGCTGTGTGCAGCCTGCATTGGGTGCCTCCAGTGCGCGACGTACGCCCCAGGAGAAGCGCTGACGTGGCGGGCGGCTTCACATTCGAAATGGACGGCTTCTCTCAGCCGGGCATCGGTTGCATGCACTCGCCGCCCTGGGTGGTGGTGGGGGGCGTCAAGTGGCGCCTGCAGGTGGGTGTACGGAGTGCGGTGGCACCTGCAGATGCAGGTTGTGGGGGATCTACATCTAATAGAGGCTCCTGCTTGGGTGGACCCGCTCTTGTGCGCTCTTTGGCTGATAGTAGCTGACTGGTGCCTTTGGCTTCACTCCCTGTTGGTTTCCTGAACCCCACGCTCTCGGGCTGCAATCTTCTTCTTCTTCTTCTTCTTCTTGTGTGCTCTGTCGCTGCTTCCTGACCTGTGCTCCTGTGACAACTGCCACTGCTTGGCTGCAGGTCTGGCCCAATGGTTGCGGCGAGGGCCACGGGTACTTTGTATCAGGTAGGTGCTCTCGGTATCCCAACTCGGTTGATGGCAGGGTCTCCACATCTGCTGAGGACATATGGGGTCGAGAGCAGCCTGATGTTAAGTGTGCACCAGTCTGGCCGGTGTCCTGGCTTGCAGCACCCCGTCCAACTTGACCCCCCTTCCCCGCACAGCGTAACCAACTGAAGTGCCTTGACATGGTGCAGTGAAGTTGGAGATGGACACGGCACACGCCACGGGGCTGGGCGTGCGGTCTGTGGCCGCCCGCTACTGCATCACCGCCATAGACCAGCGCGTCGTGACGGCAGGCGCGGCTGAGGACCACGTTGTCAACTCTGAAGAATCGAGGACCTTTGGTGCGGAGGTGGCATCTTCGTATGCCACCCCGCGATTCATGCCGCTGGAACAGCTGCAATCCCCGCCCGGCCGCTTCCTCGCACACAACCGCCTGCTGCTGCGGCTGGACCTCTGGATCACTGACACGCAGCGGGTGGCCGGCTGAGCGTGCTCGTGAGCCCGGCAGGAGACTAACAATCCCTGTGAAGCAGCTGTGCATGTCAATGGGGTGAGCCATGCCATGCTTGCCATGGCAGTAACGGGCAAGGCAGCGCTTTTGACGCGCCTCGCATGACCAGCACACCACAGCAGGGGGCTGCCTGGGGCAAAGGCCGTACCTTTTGACACTGGTAATGTGCATGCACGGTTTGGCTTTGTGCGTGACTTGCCGCAATCTGTAAGGGGGGGGGGGGGGGGATTGATGGCGCCAAGAGTGCCTGGGGCAAGCTCTGTGCTTGGTGCACAGGGTGGCTCTTGTGCTGCCGCAGGTTGCCTCCTTCAGTGGATGTGCTGGAGGAAGTCGAGGGGGCACGTGGTGGGCACACCCTCTGTGCGCTACTCCACTCCAGCCAGCCAGCAGACGCTGACAGCCGAGAAGTGGGTGTTGGTGCCCAAGTCGTGCTAGGTCACCCACCCACCCGCCACCCATCCACCCTACCCTGCCTGTGTTCTGTCAGTTGCCCGCCCACACACCCCGTCTATCACCCTCCTGCCCCCGCAGCCACTGCAGCGACACGGCCAGCGTGTCTGCACTGCATGCCCTCCCTTACCCGCGCTGGTACGGCTCCTGAGGAGTTCAGCTGAAGGGCTGCCAAGTGTGGGTTCGACAATAGGCTGCGTGGGGTTAACACGAAAAAGGCAAATGGTGCACACTTTCGCTTTCTTCTCAGTGCCCCACCCCAGCCTGCTCGTTGCACCGCCCCACAATCAACTCCCCAAGCCAGTACTAGCGCTGCCACCTGTGGGCGTGCGGCTTGCACCGAGCGCAGCCGCTGCAACAAGGGTTAGTGAGGCTAGATACTGGGCAGGAGATTACATCATCTCAGCATGGCACGGCCTGTTGCAAGTTGGTGGGCAGAATGTGCCAGCTCAGCGAGTCACATGAGCAGAGCAAGCAAGAAAGGAGGAGGTGCAGAGGAGGAGCAAACAAGAAAGGAGGAGCCAATGAAAGAGCAGCGCATGGGTATTAGATCTGCAGCAGCAGCAGCTTGAAACAGTGGCTACCGTAGGGCACCACCGGCGCCAGCCTTTCTGTGGCCCCGCCGCTGAGCGCTGCCCTCGCCAGGCCCCGCCTCGCCAGTCGCCAGGACCTCCTGCTGCTTGCGCCGGCTGGCAGCCGCTTCGGATCCCGCCCCCGCCCCCTGCTGCTGCTTCTTGCCGCCAGCGCCCTTCTTCGGCTTTGCTGGGGCCTTCTTCCCAGTGCTGCCAGTGCTGCCATCCCCGGTGTCTCCGCCGCCGCCAGTGCCGCGACTCGTGGTGCCGCTGCCGCTGGTGCTGCCAGTGTTGCCGCCGGTGGCGCCAGCCGCCTTGCTGGCGCGCACCTTTACGTCAGCCTCCTCCTCCTCCTCCTCCTCCTTGGCCTCCTCTGGCTGCTCAGCATCAGTCTTGAGCGCTGCCTCCTCATCCCCCTCCCCCTCCTCCTCCTCTGCAGCCAGAGCGGCAGCCAGGGAGGCTGCATTCCCCTTCTTCTTCTTCTTCTGCGCCTTGCCGCCGCCCGCGGGCTTGGCCCCGCCAGACGTTGCCGCCACAGCTGGCGTTGCAGTCGCCGCCTTGGAGACAGCAGAGGCCCCAGCTGTGCTGGCAGCGCTGGCTGTGCCCTTATCTGCCTGCGCTGCCTCCTCCTTCTCCTCCTCCTGCTCCTCATCACCAGCAGCAGCATGGGCGCCCTTGCCGCCGCCTGCCGCCTTGGCGGAGGTGCCGGTGGCTGCTGTGCTGCCGGAGCTGGCACCCTTGACAACGGCTGCACCAGCTGACCTGGCACCCTTGGCAGCGCTGCTGTCATCACCATCGCTGTCGGCGCCAGCAGCTGTGCTGCCGTCACCACCGCCGGCGGCGTCACCAGCTGAGCTGTCGTCACCATCGCCGGCTGAGCTGTCATCACCATCGCTGTCGACATCACCAGCTGAGCTGGCATCGCCGGCTGAGCTGTCACCAGCTGAGCTGTCACCACCTGAGGCACTCAGGCTGCCACCGCGGCTGCCACCCTCAGCAGGCAGCTGCAGCTTGGACGAGCGTTGTGCTGATGTGCTGCCACCGCCGGTTGCGTCAGCAGTACCATTGCTGCCCTCAGCAGGCAGAGACAGGGAGCCCGCGCTGCCAGCCGTGCTGCTGCTGCTGCTGCTGGTGCTGCCAGCGGCGGCGTCGGCCATGGTGTTTGTGCTGCTCTGGCTGCCGATGCCAGCGGTGGCGCTGGGAGCGGCTCCGGACGCAGCAGGCGCATCTGCTCCAGCTCCACTGGCGGCCTTGGTGGCATCGTCCCGCTCCTCAAGCAGTGCATCCAGGGTGCCATAGGGGTGCTTGGTGCTTCCGCCAGTGGCATCAGCGCTCGCTCCGCCAGCAGTGCTGCCACCGGTGCCGCCGCCTCCGGCGCCAGTCGAGCCCTGCCCACCAGCGGCGCCCTGTCGTGGGTCTGCCCCGGTGCCGGTGGCCTCTCCAGACGCTGCAGAGCCGCTGCCGGTGGGCGTGGCTGTCTCCTCGGCAGCGCTGCTGGGAGCTGCAGCATCGGGAGCACCCCCGCCAGTGGCGGCCTCACTGCTCGAGCCAGCAGCGCTGTCAGTTGAGCCGCCAGTGGTGGCATTGGCAGCACCATCAGTGGCAGCAGGTGAGTCGCTGCTGCTGCTGGCTGTGGCTGTGGCTGTGGCTGTGGTGCTGGCGTTGCTGCCAGCAGCCGGGTTCATCGGTCCCAGCGGATCCACTGCCAGGCGCTGCTTGCCGTCCGAGCTGGCGCTGGCCTTGGCAGCGACACTGGGGGCTGCCGCCGGGGCTGCGACGCTGCTGCCCGCTGAGGCAGCGGCGGCAGCAGGGCCCGCAGCGGGAGCGCCCGGCTGCTGATGCTCCACCACCTCGTCATCATCCAGCATATCGTCAACTAAGAATGGGTTGACTGCCGAGCCTGCACACAGGCGCAGTGGGTTGCAGGACAACATGGGAGGGTGGTCAGCGGTGGTGGGGGCATGGAAGTGGGCAAAGCAAGGCAGCTTGCTTGGCGTCCTTGCGCACACCTGCGGGCCGCTGCTGATGACAATGCGGAAGCATGTAGCAGCAGCAGCAGCAGCAGCAGCACGCATGTGCATGCAGGTGAATGTGAGCGCAGGCAGCAGCAGCAGCAGCAGCGCGCGCGTGCATGGCGGGTAAACACGAGGTGCACGCGTGCATGCAGCTGCAGCTCACCCTTGCCAGTACCAGACGACAGCCGCTCCAGGTGCTGCTCAATCTCTGCCCGACGCGCTGCAGTGACAGTGCTGTCCTGCGCACCAGAAGCCGCAGCAGTGCCTGTGCCCGCGGTGCTGCCAGCCGTGGCGGAGCCAGACGCGGCGCCGGTAGAGCCGGCAGCAACGCCAGCACCTGCACCTGCCTGCTGCTCCTGCCGCTGGACAGCCAGGCTGCCGTCCCCTGCGGCGGCTGTGCTGCCGTGGGCAGCTGCCATCTGCTGCTGCAGCTCCAGCTTCTTTTGAAGCTCCTCTATTTTCTTCTGCATCTGGGCCAGCACGTTATTGGGCTCTGCTGCACTGCCAGCAGCTGCTGTGCCGGCAGAGCCAGCGCCAGCGGCTGCAGAGCCCGTGGCATCTGCGCCGGCAGCCTGCTGCTGCTGCTGCGAGCCAGGGGTGCTGGTGCCCATACTGACGCTGTCCTCCTCATCCCCCATCAACTCGTCTGCAAAGACACACGCATCGGGTAAGCATCAGCGCGCCAGAAGGCTGGGAGTTCAGACTGGCAGCTAGGGGCTGCTCAAGCGCGGCACCCCTCGTGCACGAGGCAAAACACCATGCAGCTGCTCGGGTAGCCACAGCCAGCGGCGGCGCGCACCAGGCAGGCAAGCAGGCAGCGGGCAAGCGGGCGCAGCCGAAGCAAAAGGCGGGGAGCTCTCACCAAGCGCCGTCTCGACGCCGCCCTCCTGCTGCTGCGCAGCATCCAGCTTCGCCAGCTGCTGCTGCACGGTGGCACTGGTGCTGCTGCTGCCGCTGCCAGAGGTGGCGGCGCCTGCTGCGCTGCCGCCAGCAGCGGAGCCAACAGCGCCAGTGCCAGAGGAGGCAGCAGTGACGCTGCCAGTGCCGCCACCTGCGACCGAGCCAGCGGCGCCAGCATGGGATGCAGCGCTGGGTGCGGCTGCCAGCGTGCCTGCGCTGCCCATGGTGGCGGGAGTGGCAGGCGAGCCGGCAGGCGTGGCTGCCGCCAGCTGCTGCTGCTGCTGCTGCATGCCTGCGCTGCCAGCTGCACCAGTCGTGGAGGCTGGTGCACCAGCGGTGCCGGCAGTGGCGGCAGCAGCAGCCCCAGCGCTGGAGGCAGCTGAGCCACCAAGGCCTGAGCCAGCGGTGGATGCAGCAGGGGTGGTGATGGACGCTGCCCCGGGTTGGGCCATGCTGCCCGTGCTGCCCAATGCGCTGGGCACGCCGGCAGCTGCGCCGGCCCGGGTGCTCCCCATGGCGCCGCCAGTGCCACCCAGGGTGTTTCCCATGCCCGTACCAGTGCCAGCGGCCGTGCCAGAACCGCCAGCGCGCATGCCCAACGCACCACCGCTGCTGGCGCCCAGAGCAGTGTCGCCGGGGGTGCCAAGCGCAGTGCCCGCACTGCTGCTGCTGTCACTCGCGCCGCCAATTGCGGCCCTTGCCTTCTCCATGGCAGCAAAGTGGTCAAACGCTGCACCGGAGCCCAGGGCGGTGCCGCTGGCAGTGCCGGTGCCGCTGGCAGTGCCGGTGCCGCTGGCAGTGCCGGTGCCGGCTGCAGTGCCGGAACCAAGAGCGGTGCTGCCAGCGGCAGCAATGGTGCCGCTGCCACCGGTGCCGCGTGTCTCAGGGTCAAAGCGTGCGGGGCCGCTGTCTGTGCCACCCAGACCACCAGCGGTCTCATTGGAAGAGGCGCTGCAGGGGCAAGGCGGCAGGGAGGCGGCCACAGCATGCTTTTCAGCCTGGCACATGTGCCTTTCAAGCACGCTGGGGCCAGCGGGGCACCAGTGGGCCGGCAGACACAGGCAGGCCACAGGGGGAGCAGGTGATTGTGCTGTGCAATACCCCCAGGTCAGGCAGGCAGCACCCGACAGCAGCTGCCGCACCTGCCGCCCTTCGTCGCCGCGGTGGTATCCTGCACCGAGCCGCCGCCGCCAGGCAGCGCTCCTGCGCCGGCACCCGCGCCGGCACCTGAGCCTGCACCGCTGCCGCTGCCGTCCTCATCCTCATCAGGCCCCGGGAAGTCCTCTTCCCATTCATCGTCATCATCACCAGCATCACCACCACCAGCGGCAGCCGCCTCCTCCCCCTCCTCCATCTCCCCCCCGTCCTGGAAGAAATCGTCGTCATCATCCCTGTCATCACCTCCACCACCCGTGCTGGTGCCACCGCCCGTGGTGCTGCCTGTGCCCGTGCCCACGCTCGCGGCGTGCTGCGCCTGCTGCAACGCCTGCTGCTGTGCAACGCTAGAGGCCAGCGAGGCGGCGCTGCCTGCACTGGCGCCGCCGCTGCTGCCGCCGCTGCCTAGCAGGCTGCCGCTGCTACCCCCGGCACCAATGGGGGCTTCATCATTGCCGGCCTTGCCCTCGCCAGAGGCAGAGGCAGAGGCCGCGCTGTCAGCTGCTGCATGCTGTCCGCCGCTGTCCGCTGCGGCGCCGCTGCCTGCAGTGCTCGAGGCAGCACTGGCGGACCCCGAAGCAGCAGCAGCAGCCGTCTCCTTCTCTGTGTAGCTGCGGAGCTCGTCGGTGACCAGCTTCTCACCGCTGCCCCGCCGCCGCCCGCCGGATGACAGGCCAATGAGGCTGACCAGCGCAAAGAAAGCAAGCAGGCCTAGGCCCTGCACGTCAGTGGAGGCAGCCGGGGAGGGGAGGGGAGGGGAGGGTGAGGAGGGGGCGCAGGCTGGACGAGCGGGGCGACCACCGGGTGTGGCACCCCCCAGACACTTCACTGCAGGCGGTACACCAGGCTGTGCGGGCTGTACACCAGCTGGGTGGGTGTGCCAGGCAGCACGTGGGCTGGGAGGGGGTGGGCACACTACGAAATGCTGCTGATGCAATGCAGCAGGCGCCCAGGCAGAAGGAACAATGAAGCTGGGCATGCTGCGCCCGAGGCGCTCACCAGTCGGCCCTGGGGGGTGCGCAGCAGCCCGCTAACGCGCGAGCTGACGCGTGCGCTGCCCCTGGCACCGCCGCCATTGGCGGAGCCGCCGCCGCCGACAGACCCAAACCCCTGCATGCGCCGCCCGGTGGTCTGCAGGGAAGGCAGGAGCAGGAGCAGGAGGCACAGGTTGTGGCACGCACACAACTGTGGCACAGCTGGCGGGGCGTGCTGGGCCCAAGCCCCACCACCGCCATGCAGCTGAGACAGCACAGGCACCCTCCAGGCATGCCTGCCTGCCTGCCTCACAGCCTACTCACGTCAGAGGAGAGGGAGGCGGAGTTTCCAGAGCCAGCCGCACCCCAACCGGCGGAGCCCCAGTCCTGCAGCAGGCGGGGACAGCAGGAGGGCCCACAGCAAGCCAGGTGGGTGCTGACCCCAAACTGTGCCCTAGCCGGTACCGTGGGCGCCGTACAACGGAGAGGGCAGCAGGCGCTCCCATGGATGAGTGCACCCCATCTGGGGCCACTGAGGAATTCCGGCCATGCAGAATGAAATGTGCCAGTGCGACACAGCAGGCGCTGCCCAGAATGCGGCGCTACCGTGCTGCCGCTGCCGTGTCACAGCCGCACCCTGCAAGCGCGGGACACCCACCTCATCGTCGCCGCCCCACCCCGCCTCCTCATCCTTCTTGGGTCCCGCCCCTGGGCTGGTGAGCAGCGGCTGCTGCTGCTCCGCCGCCTCCTGCGCCCGGCGGGCAGCACCCAGCTTCAGGGCGCCGGCCCTGCTGCCGCGTGACCCGCGTGGCGTGGTGCGGGCGCGGGGCGGTGCGGGTGCCTCATCCTCCAACGACTGAGCGCTGCTGCCGCCGGAGCTGCTGCCGTGCGAGGCGCGGTGCAAGGGACTTCCAATCGCGGACATCTAGCGCGGAGTGTGCCTGCTCTCCCGCTGAGTTGCTAGCCCGGCGCAGCGGATGCTGTCAGAGCGGGGGTTTGCAACACAGTTGTTCTGGCGCTGCAAGAGGAGCCAGAGGCGCAGCAGTTCGTCCGGCCCGCGCGCCAACCCCTTGCAGACCCCGTCTTCCCCCTCAAACTTTGCTGGGCTACTGCCCTGCGATGCGATTGATAGAAGGGGCAGAGAGAGAGAATTGGATGTCCTGCCAGCAATGCAGCCAATGCAGCAGCAGCCTCCTGCTTCTCCAAGGATGCTGGTGGCCTGTGATCAATTGGCATTCGGTCTTTGCTGTTAGATAGCGTCTTTGAGCCTGCACTGAGGCCGGCCCAAGGCAGCGCCACCCATCACTCTCCGACACGCCTGCAGGCTTTGCTGAACTCCGGGGCATGTCCTAGGGACAATTGACAGTCAGAATGGAGCACGCCTGCCGCGAGGGAGATCGCCTCGCTTGCGACACCCTGGAGTTTGAAGGCAGGCCGCCCCGCCCGTTCCGCCGCGCCGCCCAGTGGGTCGCCGGCGGCACGCCCTGGCAGCCCACCCGCGCCGAGCTCGCCTGCACGCTGCTACCCCTGCTGCTGCTCGCGGTGGCCTCTAGACTGTGGAGCCGCGGCCGTCGCGGCCGCCCAGCAGCCGCCGGCGACACCAACGCTGCAGTGCTGCGTAGCAGGTGGGCGAGGATCGGGCGTAGTGTGGTGAGGTCTTGGAAGGTTGGAAGGGGTGCGGTTGTCAGCAGGCATGCCTTCTGCTGGCAACACAGTGCTGGCCTGCCCTGTGCTATTCTGGACCCGCCTGCTTGAATACCAAACGTTCTCCAGTCCCTGATGCCAGCATGTCCCCTCATACCCACTCATCCGCCCACCCGCCTGCTGCACCCCCTGCCCGTGTCAAACCTAGTATGTACATGTATGTATTGCCAGGATTTTTTCGGCCTTTCCACTTCAAGGAAGGGGATGCAGGCCCTCACAATGGAGGAGTAAGCAAGGCATTGCTATCATGCCGACGTGTGACTGTGGTCGGTACGCCTCCCCCTGCCCCAGGCGGATAGCCACTCTGGACCCTCAGCGCAAGCCCTACAGAAGCACCCAGGAGCGAGTGCCGCATATAGAGGAGGAGGTGGAGCATGCACCTGAAGCGGCACCGCAGCCAGAGCTGCCGCAGCACCCCGCCGCCGCCGCCGCCGCCGCCGCCAGTGCCCCTGGCGCAGCGCCCGACGCGCCCGCCCCGCTGCCCCGTGCCGCCACCGGGAGCTCGCTCCTGGCGGCGGCAGACACCGCGCTCAGCAGCCTTCTGGTGCTGCCCTTCAGCCTGCTGCAGCACGCCAAGCACCTGGCAGCAGGGGGCGGCAGCACAGCGGCTGCCGCTGGCGGGGGTCCACCGCCACCAGCTGCAGCAGCGGGCCCAGGCCCACACACCCCGGAGGCGCCTCTGACCAGCCCAGGCAGTCAGAAGGCGGGGGGCAGCGCAGGAGGCAAGATGTATGGGCTGGGCATCGGTGAGTGCTTGTTGCTGAGCCGCTCCTGCTGCCAAGCTTGCTGCCTGAACAATCCGCCTGCTGCCTGTCGCCTGCCGCCTGCGGAGGCTGCCGCCTGCCTGACCGCCACGGTGCCGCGCTTCTCTGCTGCTCCTTGCCCCCTGTCCTGTTGAACCTTGGGATGGAAAATGAACCGTTGCACTAACCTCGGCATTGGTGTCCCGCGTGTCACGCTCTGTGGGCGCAGGCGAGGCGGAGTCAGAGGAGGATGAGTGGGGGTCCGAGGAGGGCGGGGAGAGCGAGCTGACGCAGGCGTGCCTGCGCCGCCTGCAGCAGAGCGCAGAGTTCAAGACGTTCCTCAAGG
The DNA here is from genome assembly GCA_029339195.1 of Micractinium sp. NFX-FRZ. Classification (NCBI taxonomy): domain Eukaryota; kingdom Viridiplantae; phylum Chlorophyta; class Trebouxiophyceae; order Chlorellales; family Chlorellaceae; genus Micractinium; species Micractinium sp. NFX-FRZ. The sequence continues at coordinate 15,479 of JAPTJF010000448.1, read as the reverse complement.
TGTGGAGTGTGTGTGTGCCTGTGGTGTTGAGTGGGCAGGGGGTGTTTTAAAGTTCGGGCCAGGAGGCGGCTGGGATACTGCTGGGATGCAGCAGCAGAGGTCCGCAGGCACTGCCACCCACCAAGAGTGCTCGTGGCACTTCAAGAGCGCACACGTCCCCTCATCCCTCCCCCTGCTCACCCGCCTGCAGGCCCGCGGGCTGACCACATCCGACGTGGGCACCACCGCACGCCGCCTGCGCCTGTACCGCCGCCTGCGCCGCCTCGACCCGTCAGCCTTCTGGGCGCTGCTGCGCCCCGGCAGCCGCGAGGTGTTTGACAGCAGAGTGAGTGAGGGGTCGTGGAAGGTGGTGTGGTGTGTTCGATGCTGTGCCAGCCGCAGCACCCGGGCGGGCCCGAGGAGTATGGTGCGAACAGCAGGGCGAGGCATGCTGCAGGGCAGCGGAGGGATGCAGGGTGCGCTCCCTGCCTGCCTGGCCCCCACACCTGTTTGCCCCCCCTCTCCCCCCCCCGCGCCCCACCCCGCCTGCCTCTGCAGCCTCCCTCCCGCCTGCTGCTGGCTGCAGACTACCTGCTCACCTCTTCTCTAAACCTGGCAGCGGCAGCAGCAATGTACAGCCTGCTGTGGGGGGAGGCTCTGGCAGCAGGCACAGCCGTGGGCGTGCGGGGCGCTGGCGCGGGCTTGCTGCTGTGGGCTGTGATGGCGCAGTGGACGCGCGCGCGTCCCACCGCAGGAGGGTGGTTTGGTGAGGCGGGGGGCGGGGGGCGGGGGGGGAAAGGAGGCTGTGGGCAGCGCAGGCCCAGCCTCGGCCGGCTGCTGCTGTGAAGAGATGGTCTGGAGGCTGCCTTTGTCATACATGTCACAGTAATAAACACAGGCTGCGCCTGTTGGGCTCGCCCCAAAGAATGCGTGCTGGCGGCCACGTGTGCTGCTGCGCTGGCCGCTGTCACGGCACCAGCGTTGCCCCTCGCGTCCCCTGCCCTTGCCCGCCCACCCACCCGCCCTGCCCACCCAGCCTACCACCTAGGCCCGCCTTCGAATCGTCACAATGCTGTGCTCCCCCATTGCGTGCCTCCCCGCCTCACATGTGTGGTTCCCCTACGCCACCTCGCAGGCCTGTGGTATGAAGAGGAGCGCTGGGGTCATGCTGCGCCCGGCTGGCGCTGCGTGGCGGCCAGCCTGCTGGAGACCGCCTACATCGTTGGGTCGGCAGGTGGGCTGGGTGGGGAAAACAATTGTTTGAATATGGAGGATGACTGGGAAGTGGCTATGCGATCCTACCTGCGTGCAGGCTGGCCTGGCTGCCCCGCTCCCTGCCCTACGCATCGCATTGCTTGCCCTGCCATTCCCCGCCGCCCCTGCCCCCTACTCCTGCCTCTGCCCCCTCAGCTGTGTTCATCTTTACCCCGATCTGCCTGCGCTGCCCCACCCAGGCGCGCCCTGCATGCCCTCACCTCGCACCCGCGTTCCACCTTGCCCTATGCACCTCGTTCCGCTCTGCCTGTGCCGCCCCGCCCTGACCTGCTCTGCCTGCTGCTCCTCTTGTGTTCTCACAGGCCTGGGCCTCCTCATCTCCCTCTACCTCCGCTGCCTGTCCGCCAGGCGGCAGAGCGTGGGCGAGCTGCTGGCGGCAGTGCACCCAGTCCAAGAGCTGGCTCTCCCTGCAGCTCCCTGGGACGACTGACGAGCTGGGCTGGGCTGGGCTGGGCCAGGGCTGATTGCCCCTCGTTGCAGCGGCAGCCCACCGGCTGGCCGTCCCTTCCTGCACAGCGACAGAAACACAGTCCAACCTGCATCACCCCTTGCATGTAACGAGCTTTCCTGACCAGTGTGCAACAGAGAAGGGGTAGTTGGCAGGGCCTGGGAGCTGTGCGCCCTGTGCACGCGCCGCAGCAGCGCGGCGGCGGGCGGTGGGCCTGCTGCGATACAGCCGTCGACGGCATTTGGCACCACCGCCTGATTGAAGCAGCATTGTGGTGCAACTCCGTTGTGTGACGAAAAAACAACGGTGTGACCACGTGAGAGATCCGTCACGTGCGCAGGCGCTTGCAGGTTTTCACCCACAGCACTAGTCGACAGCAGCACAGCACGCAACGCAGGCCGAAGCTGTGGAACCTACTCCCCGCCACAGTTGGCACCCCTCACATTGCCCACCAAGTCGATCGGAGATCCACGATCGAGATGACGGCCGTGGTTTCTGCTAGCCTCACGGCTGGTTCGCGCAGTGCAAGTGCGCAGCGCAAAACCACCACCGGCGCTCCGGCGTCCCGGGCCATCCCCCGGGCAGTCGCAGCCCGCTCCAGCAGCAACAATGGCGCGCTGAAAGGCAAGCTATACGGCCGCTGGGCAGCGCCATGGGGGCAACATGCCGCTGGCGGTGGGTGGGAGTGTCGTCGGCGGGGCGGCTGCGGGCTGCCTGAGCATGGCTGGGACCCTTGCCCCTCTTTTACGCCAGGCGCACAAGCTGTAACTCGCATCCAGCTACTCACTGACACCATGCGCACTATGCACTCACTTGCTGTTCCAGGCACGCTCGCGAGCGCTGCCAGCCTGGCGGCCGCGGGCGCCGCCCGTGCCCAGGACTCGGCAGCTGAGGTTGTTGAGAAGGTTGTGAAGGCTGTGGAGGGTTCTGAGGACGCGCCAATGGCCATCAACACCGCTCCCTTCAAGGCGGCACTCCAGGAGGCCGAGGTGGCGGTGCAGGCGGCGGCCGCGGCCGCGGCGGACTCCCCAACCCAGGTGTGTGTGCATGTGCGTGTGTGGGGGGGAGAGGGCCGAGGGATTCCAGAATGATGAAACATTTGTAGAGGCGGCGGGTCCCGCCCCACAGGTCACTCCGGGCTGCCTCCAGACTGTCAATCCCTCTTCATCTGTGCCCACACCCCAACAATGCCCTTGTGCCCCTCTCTTTGTTGCGCGTGGCAGAAGGTGGAGAAGCTTGTTGAGGAGGCGGCTTCCGCACTCAAGGACGCCGCGGCTGCGGCGGCCGAGGAGGCCACGGCAGGCAGCGCCGCCGATCAGGCCGCCTCGGCCGCCTCACTCTCCTCCGACCTGGGTCAGGCTGCCCAGGCGCTCAAGGAGGCCACCCGGGCGGCAAAGGGGGCGGGGGCGGACACGGACGTGGTGGAGGCGCTGCAGAACGCGGTCACCGCCATCTCAGGCGCCGCCTCCACGGCGCAGGAGATGGCGCAGCCGGCGCTGAAGGCGGCGGAGCCGGCGGTGAAGCAGGCAGTCAACTTTTTGGCAAACACAGACCCCGCTGTGCTGGCAGGTGGGGGATGGAGGGATGGGAGGGAGGGGTGGGACAGGAGGGAGGGGGGAGGCAGGTGGGACGGCAGGTGAAGCGCCGGCGGTGAATGCACGCGCTGGGCGTGCCGGGTGGGCAAGTGCGGCACCAGTGGCGCACCCTGTGGTGAATGCATGCGCCGGCATGGTGGCATGGACATTGAAAATCCAGTTGCTGCCCTTGACTGCTCTCCCTCCCATGTCAACCTGTCCCAGTGGCTCACCCACCGTGCACCCCACCCATCTGCCCCCTCCCCCTCCCCCTCCCCCCCGCACAGAGTATGCACTGGGAGTGGTGGCGGTGGCCTATGTAGTGCCCCCGCTGCTCAAGAAGAGCATGGAGGCGGCGCGCGGCTACGCGGGTGCGGGTGTTGTTCTTGCTTTGCGGGCTTGCGCCCGGGGTGGCTGGCTGGGTGTGCGTGCGTGCGTTGAGGTTGTGCGGAGGCTGGGGCGCACTGCTTTGTAGGTGTGTTTGGGTACAGGCCAAGCTGGGGGTGGGGCACTCAGTCTCTTGGGTAGTGCATTGCCAGGGTGCGTGGGAGGCAGGGCGAGAAGGGATTTCACGTGGGCCGTGCCGGCGTGTGTGCAGCAGGGGCAGGCATGCCACTGACCCACCTGCTCCCGGCGAGCTGTTTGTGTGCCGGCGCCCACCAACCCGCCTCCCCTCCAATCTGCAGCGTAACCCTGGCCCCCTCGCCTCCCAAGGCGCCAAGGAGCTCTGCACTGCCCACCAACCCCCGCCCCCCTCCCTTGCTCCTTTTTGCAGGCGATGTGCAGCCCACCGCTGCCCTGGGTGCCCTCGTCTCCCAGGGCGGCACCATGCTAGCCTCCTCCAACCTCTACGTCCCTTTCCTTGCACCCCTTGCAGGCGATGTGCAGCCCACCGCTGCCCTGGGTGCCCTCGTCTCCCAGGGCGGCACCATGCTAGCCTCCCCCAACCTCTACGTCCCTTTCCTTGCACCCCTTGCAGGCGATGTGCAGCCCACCGCTGCCCTGGGTGCCCTCGTCTCCCAGGGCGGCAACATGCTAGGCTCCCCCAACCTCCACGTTCCTTTCCTTGCGCCCCTTGCAGGCGATGTGCAGCCCACCGCTGCCCTGGATGCCCTCGTCTCCCAGGGCGGCAACGTGCTTGTGGACATCCGCAGCGCCAAGGACAAGGAGTCGGCTGGGGTGCCCGACCTGGCAGACCCAGGTGTGTGGCGGACAACAAGTGGAGGGGGGTAGGGGAGGCTGAGTAGGGTTGTGCCGAACCACAGCATGACACCCTCCTGCCGCCTGCACCCTGAGCAGCGGCGGACTCCGACGCCTTGCCGTGCACATCACACACACCTTGAACCAACCTCCAAGCAAACCTTCAACCAGTGTATAACATAAGTCAAGCTCTATAACTGACTGCACCTGCCAACTGCCCCCGCTTGCCGCAGCCAAGCTGGTGGAGCTGGAGCTTGTGGCGGTGGAGGACACCTAAACATCAACCAAACCTGTCAATTAAACTAACCCTTGGATTCGATCAATCTAAACCTATGACCTGCACCCACCCGCTTGCCGCAGCCAAGCTGGTGGAGCTGGAGTTTGTGGCGGTGGAGGACACCAAGCTGTACACGCGGCTGCGCAACGCCACAGATGTGGAGGCCGAGGTGAGGGTGCGCCTGCGTTGGGCTGGCAGTGAATAAAGCGCGGCATGAGCGGCACCAAGCACCCGCAGCAGCAAATTGCAGCAGAATGGGCACCTGCAGCAGCACTCGCAGCAGCAGAATTGCAGCAGCACGGGCACCAGAGTTGCAAAGCGCACCCAGCAGCAGCACCTGCAGCATCAACTCTCAGCAGAACAAGCACCAGCACAGCAGCCCAGAAGCAGCAGCTGCAGCAGGAGCAGGTGCTGTCTTGCACCCGCCGCCGCCGTGCTGGCAGCTGCTCACACCTGCCCTCCCTCCCCCTCCATCTTCTCCCGCCTTCCTTCAACCCTTGCAGTCCACCGCCATCCAGATTGCGGCGCTGAAGAAGTTGAACAAGGGGATGACTCTGTACTTGATGGACAGCAACGGCACCGTGGCGCGCGCAGGTGAGCAGACACACCTAATGAACGGTACCGTCCTGGGTTTGGTGCACTGCCCTGGACTGCTTGTGGGCTCATTGGCAGTGAGGCAGCCGAGCAAGGTGATGCCTGGACAGCAACGGCACCGTGGCACGTGCAGGTGACCCACGCTGGCGTACTGCCATGCTCTGGTACCTCCCTGTTCTGGTACTGCCCTAGGCTGATTGTTGGCCGTTGGCGGAGAGGCAGCTGAGGAAGGGGACGGCAGGGCGCCTGCCGGACAGCAAAGACACTAAAATAAAATAACAAATCAACACAATGCCCTGGCTCGCTGCGGCGGGGCCCCTCTATCATCCTGGCTGCACCTCAGCCGCTGCTCCTCTGGCAGCCGCCAAGGGCGGCCCGCTGCCTTCAGCTACTAGCATTTGGACACCAGTAGTGTCCTGTTCTCTTCTAGCACCGCTCCTCTTTCAGCAGTGGCCAAGAGCTGCTCCGGCCAGGCTTCCTCCCGCGCCTCTGTCCAATACCTGTGTCCATCAGTACATTTGTACTGAGCACATACGTACATCCTCTTCCGCCCAGCCACTGCAGTCGCCAGAGAGCTGGCCGGTGGCCGCACCTCCAAGGCCCCTGCCCATTACCTTTTGTGCTCCTGTTCTGAGGCCCAATGCGCGCGTTTGATTTCGCCCCCCCTGCGCAGTCGCCAAGGAGTTTGCCGGCGTGGCTCCGCCAAGGCCTCTGTGTCCATCACCTCTGTGGCATATGACTGAGCGCGTATGTGCATCCTGGTTTCACCCCGCCCCTGCAGTCGCCAAGGAGCTGGCCAAGCGCGGCTTCTCCCGCGCCTTTGTCATCAACGGCGGCTGCCAGGCCTGGACCGCCGCCAAGCTGCGCACGCGCTCCTGGAACCCCGCCGCCGCGCTGCTGCCCGAGAAGGCCGGCGCGACGATGTGAGGCCGGCCAGCTGCGCTGCGCTCCTGCAGACCCTCCCTGCTGCCTGAGGTCATTTGGCGCTGGTGTGCGCCGCCGCCAGCAGCAGCCGCACCGGCCAGCGCAGTGTAGCAAGCAGCGTGCTGCCAGCCCGGCTCGCGGCTGTGTGCAGGGCTGCGATGCGCATGATGCGCCTTAGCCTGCCTCCGCCAACGGCCTTGTGTATAACAAACTCAAACCGCCCCGCATGCACAGCATCCCTCACCCCTACTGTCTCTCCCCGATGCCCCGAATCCCCCCCACCACTCCTGTTTGATGGCCCATGCCCCCTCGTTTTGATTGGTTTTGATTCCCACCTGCCACCCCATTGCGCCCGGTCATGTCCCCACCCTTGTTGATTCCGTGCACAGCGCCATTGAGCGCCCACCACCCGCTCCTGCCCCGTTTGATTTGAGCTGCCCACATTCGTCACCACATGTAAGCTGCCAGCCCTCCCCCCCAGGCCACAGACGGACTTGGATGTGGCACGCGTGGATGGTTGGGCGAGGTGGGCATGGCTTGCAAAAACCATGAAGAAATGCATCTCCCCCTCGAGAGCACCACCGGAGGCCGGCCACCTGGTAGGGTTTTAGGGTTTAGCGCCACCTGACGCCAGCTTCTTTAAGCCAGCGAGACGCCAGCTGCTTTAAGCCATCCTCGCTGGCGCAGCAGAGCGCTTCACAATTCTAGCCTCCCGTGCTGCGTTCCTGCTCATTGGTACTGGGGAAGACGGCGGCAGCAAGGTGGACGGGTCACAGCTCGCCAGTGCGGCAGCTGCCTGTTCTTGCAGAGGCAGGGACCCGACGTGTTCACAGCGGGAGCAGGGCATGGGCCAGAGACCTGCCACTGAAGGCCAGCCAGCCGAGCGTCACAGAAGTTGAAGGGGCACTCGAGTGGGGCGACGCAGCGGTGGGCAGGCAGCGCCGGCACTGGCGGGGGCGCAGCGACTGGGGTGCGCAGCGACGCCCCCACCCCACCCCACCCATCCCACCACCATCACGTGCACACATGCACACACACAACAGCAGCAGTTAGCAGCGGCAGGCGCAGGGGAGCCAGCTGAAAGCTAAATGGAGACTGTCCCTTCTGTGGGGCGGTGCAAGTGTTCACAGCATTACATTTTGCACAGCGGGATGCAGTGCTGTTGGTACGACAGGGACGGACCGTGTGACAGGCCTGCTCGGTACTGGCGAGGAGCGTGCGTGAGGGGCGAGGAGTGTTTTGTGTGATGGGTGCGCGGACGGGCTGCGAAAACTGGTGCTGGACTGGTGAGTCAGGGGAGCGGCATGTGAGTGCGCTGCACAGCGTGGGTGAATGGCAGAGCCCACCACCACGCGCAGAGGGAGCGAGGGAAGGAGCACGCAGCGTACAGGATGAGGGGAGAGCAGGGGTACGTGGAGGGGCAGCCCCCTGTTCTGAGGTTGCATCATACTGATGTGTGAAGGGCGAGTGACCAGAAGAAGTGGCGGAGGGTGGGGCACAGTGGTGAAGGGTGAGTGACCAGTGAAGTGAGCAAGGCGGTGTGATGGATGGGAGGTGGGGGAGCTTACCGAGTACAGGAGGGAAATGTCCGCCCAGAGGGCAGACTGGCGCGTGTTTGGGGGACGCCAGAGTGCGGTGCGATCAGTGGGACAGGCGAGTGTGGTGTGCCGGGGTGTGGGCAGGAGGGCAGGCGGTGGGGTGCGAAAACAGTGGGACTGCAGAAGGGCAGGCTTCTACGAACAGCTGAATGACAGCTGTAACAAACATACATGAAAGCGGGTCATTCACTGCGCGGCCTGATGCCAAGGATGGGTGATGCCGATACTGGCGGTACTGGCGGTACTGTACTGCAGAGGCCCGGCAGGAAAGGGGAGCCTTGGGTTGCAAGGGGGGACAGCGGTAAGGCATGGCCCAATGTGGGGACGTGGCCCAAGATTAGGACAGGGAGATGAGAATTGAATCACAGCACAAACCGCGGTGATGGAAAAACAGAGACAGAATGTTTGGCTGGCGTGCACGCTCCTGTGGGTTGCTGCTGTCACGCTGCGCCTGGCATGGTTGCCTGGATGGGCGCATGACCATAAGGATTTGAGCGGCGACGCGGGTGGTGCAGCGGGGCGGAGCGCGTCGGCGGGGGCATCGGGACGGCCGCCACGGGGCCGCCATGCGTGTGCTGGCCAGAGGTGCGCATGGCTGGACTCGCCCAAACCGTGCAGCTGCTTTCGCCGGCTTCTCACCAGCTTCTCACCAGCTGCCAGGGGCATCAAACAGATGCAGGAGGTCGTCGCTGGCGGCGTTGTCAACGACCACAGAGCGGCCACGCGTCTGCTCCAGCAAATGCTGCTGCTGCTGCTGCTGCTGCTGAGGTGTCTGCATCAGCGGCAGAGGCGACGCTGGCCAGCAGCCACCAGAAAAGGGGCTCCCAGGCGCCGGAGGCTGCACCCCTGCCTGAGCCATCTGTGCTGCCTGCTGCTGTGCATCCACCGCCCGCTGCCGCTCCTGCCACTGCCCCTGCTCCCGCCACTGCTCCTGCTGCCACTGCTCCTGCTGCGTGTGCAATGCTGGCTGCTGCTGCTGCCGCTGCTGCTGCTGGAATGCCTGCTCCTGCGCCAGCGCCTGCCGCAGCTCCGCCTCCTCCAGCTGCTGCTCCTGCTGGATCTGCTGCCAGCGCCGCTGCAAGCGGTGCTGCTGCTCCAGCTCCTGAGCCAGGTAGCTGGGCAGGGGGGCTGCGCCAGCTGGCAACGCTGAGCTGGCGAGGTAGCTGGGCAGCACGTGATGTGGCGCAGCGGGCGAAGCTGAGCTGGACATTGACGCTTGCAAGCAGGTCCAGGCTGGCGTGGCAGTGTCGCCGCCGCTGCCTGCCCAGCGCAGCGCCGCCGGCGGCTCTTGCAGCTGCGCGACAGCGGCGGCCGCAGCTGCTGATGCCGCTGCCTCGGCCGCCTGCTGCTGCGGCTGCGGCGGCTCTGGCATCGGTGGCCACTGCGCCATGCCGGGCGACCAGTCTGCCGGGCAGGGCTGCGCTGCCGGCAGCGGCAGGTAGAGGTGCAGCACCTGCATGCCACCCGAGGAGGCTGCCACGGCTGCCTGGCAGGTCGCAGACAGCACCGGCGGCAGGGGCGGCGCTCCCACTGGGTCGTACTGCCACAGCTGGGGCGGCAGTGGGTGCGGGGGCTGCGGCACCTGCCACTGGTGCGGCTGGGCGAGCGTGTGGGTGAATGCTGGCGCGCCGGCCCACTTGGCTGCCGCACGAGCGGTGCCCTGGTCCTCACGCGGGGAAGCGGCGCTGGGGAGACCCGTGGTCACAATGTAGCCACGCGTTCCCCCTGGGCTGATTGGCTCGGCAGCGCCCGGCGAGAGGGAGCTGTCGCACAGCCGCGCGCGCTTGGCAAGCGGCGAGAAGGCGTTGCTGCCGCCGCTGTGGCTGGCAGCGGTGCGCGGCTGGTGCGGCGGCAGCGGCGGCAGCGGCAGCGCCAGCTGCTGCTGATGGTCCTGCTGCGCCCGCTGCGGCTGCTGCCGTGGCTGCGCCTGCCTGCACTTGGCCTTGCGCCGAGGTGCCGCTGCGAGGCGGGGCGACGCGGTTGGCGACGTGCTGCTGCTGCTGCTGCCGCCGACGTCGCTGGCGCCGTCTCGCCCTTCCCCCTCGTCCGCCTCCCACCACCGCCGCACCCCCGCACCCTCACGCTTGGGCCGCCCCCCGGCACTCACTGGCCCTGCTAGGGCCGCCAGAGATGCCGAGTCGGCGGCAGGTGAGGCTGGCTCCACCTGCGCAGCCCCCGGTGGTGCCGGTGCACCTGCGGGCCTCCAGCGGGCATCCAGCTCAATGGCTGCACACAGGGATCGTTGGGAGCAGGGGCAAACACAGTGAGGGATGTGTTGGGTGCACCCAGGTCAGTGAGAGCAAGAAAAAGGCGTGGGAGCACACAGAGCAGGCGCGGCTGCCAGGTCAACCGATGCTTGCGTGAGCGCCCAGGGTGCCTGAGTGCCGCCTGAGTGCCGCCTGAATGCAGCACGGCTGGCTGGCCGGCGGCGTAGTGCGCTGCGCATCTGCAGGGCTGGCTGCGCATCTGCAGGGCCGGTCTGCAGGGCTGACTGTGCCCGAGTGGTTGGTTAGGGTTTGCCCGCGGCAGCGCCTCGCCCTCGTCACCCGCTGGCCCCTCGCCCACCTTGCAGCAGCTTGCTGCGCATCCAGCCTGCCAGGGAAGAGGGGAGGGAAGGGGTGAGAGGGTGAGGTGGGGAGAGGGTGAGCACAGGGGAACCCAGTGACAGCGGGGGGAGGAGGGCGGGGGAAGGTAACCCTGCCGGGTGCTGACGCGCAGCTTCTTCGGTGGTCTGTGTTGCCTCACCCCAGGGGGGCAGCACGGAGGGACACTGCTCCTGCTGGCCCCCTGCCCGCCCTCTGAGCCAGCCCAGGCACTCACTGTTGTTGCAGCTTGCGGTGGTGGAGCCGTAGACCCGGGCAAAGGCGTCCCGCAGCTCGCGCTGCCTGCTAGGGGTGCGGTGGGGGGTAGGTATCCTAAGCAGTGACAGCATGGAAGCTGGCCGGCGGCTGGCCCGGTACAGATGCGGCGGCGCAGGGGGCAACAGCAGCGCTGCCGCCACACGCTGCCCGCCTGCCTGCCCCTCCGCACGCATCCTCCGCATGCCTGCCCTGCCCTGCCGTGCACGCAAGGGGCACTCACTGGAGCTTCCAGATGGCCAGGCCGCGACTCTCAGCTGCCACCTCGCCGCCGCCAAACAGCGCAGACGCCGCCTCGCGCACCGCCGGCGTGACCGGGTGACGCAGGAGGTGCTTCCAGGCGTTCTTGGGCTTCCCTCCCCCAAGGGTTTCCATGGCGTTCTGGGGCGGCCCATCCATCAGCAATCCAGCCTGCAACCTGGGCTGCAAGAGGGTGTTGGGGGGAGGGTGTGAGTTGGAGCGCTGCTGCCAGCAACGGGTACAGCTGCCTGCGGAATGCATCGCCCCTTGCTGCGGTGTAGGATCATCGAGGGCTTGTTATTGGGGCGGAGAGGGCCAGCGGGGGCGCGACAGAAGTGCGGCGTACCTTTGCTGCTGTGTCAGGCGCGTGGCGTGCTCAGCGGGGCCGCCGTAGATTGTGCAGGCTGACTAGCAGGTTGATCACGCCTCAATAACGGGGCGAGGCTGTGGTGGTACGCCGAGGGAGCTGTTGGCTCTAAGCCGGGACAGGGTGTGGCCAAGCGTCCGGCGCACTGCAAATTGGGCATGTGGGCTGTCAAGAACAACACATTTGCAATAGGCTGAAAGTCACTGCCTGGGCGGTACTGCGTCATCGCGGCGGGCGGCGGCCCCGGCATACCCCATCTTCAAGTCGACGCAGCGAGCGTCCAGGGTTGCGAGAAATGCTCGGAGATCACCGATTACCTCTGATTGTTTGGTCCCCAGCTGAACATTGCGGAGCGTGGGGGATGTGAGGTACAGACCAGCTGCCGGCCAGGGGCTACGCTGGCGGGACCGCCGCGCAGAGGAACCTGGCGCCCTCAGCCACACATTTGTGTGGTGTGTGGGTGCCCTTCCGGCTCCAGGGGTGCCATGGATATGCAAACCGTCATTGCGACCCTGAGAAGTCCCATGAAGCTGCCTATCTTGTCTAGCATGCGCCCTGTCCTCTCTTGCCACGGACAGCGTATCTGGACCCTGCGCCTCCCTTGCATGCCTCCGTGCACGTGCTTGCCCTCTCAGGCACGGCGCACCCCGCACGCACCCTGCTGGCACCTGCAGCGACATTGACCTCCCGACCGCTGATGTGTAACCGCTTCCCTCTCACACACATGACATCTCCCATGCACCTGCAAGCAAAGCAAAGCGAAGCATGCATGGACAGTGCCAGTTGGAGCCCATGCGTGCAGACCCAGGGGTAGGTCCCCGGGAGTCCCTGGGAACGGTTCCCAGTCTCCTGTTGACATCACTTCTCTGCATCTGGGCCCGGCCTCCCATACTGATAGGTCTTCACACATGACGAGTTGTGCGATAACCCAGCGCCCGGGGCTCTACCAGCCAATGCATGCTGACGATCACTCCATGGCCTGGGTGCCGTCACTGGGCGTGTGAAGGAGGTGCCCAGCACCCTCTGCGGCTGCGGCGGCTGTGGCTGTGCTGCACGCGGCGGTGCGCTGCCATTGCAAAGGGAGGCCAGAGGGCCGCCACGTCAGGTGCTTTCAGCTCGGGAAAAACGCATGCGAGTGAGCAGGCGTGTGGTCACAGTTTGTCAGGTCAGTTGGGGAGGCACTTCGAGGTCGGTCAGGGGGTGGGGGCTTAGGCTTGGGGGGTAAGCACTGCTGGCAGCGTAAGGCAGAGGGGTAAGCAGTGCTGGCAGCGTAAGGCAGAGGGGTAAGCACTGCTGGCAGCGTAAGGCAGAGGGGTAAGCACTGCTGGCAGCGTAAGGCAGAGGGCCCACAGCTGCAGGCCGGCAGGTGTTGGGTGGGGTCTTGAGTGATGGCAGAGGTGGTGGTGGTCAGGGATGGGAGTCTTGGTCGGCGTAAAAAGGCGCAGGGTCGGCAGTAACGGGGCATGGGGCGGGGCACACAGGGGGCATGGGGTGGCGCGCACAGGGGGCATGGGACGGTGCACACATGTGGCACGGGGGGCTGTACAGGGGGGCGGCGCGCACAGGTGGCACGGGGCGGAGCATACAGGGGAACGGCTGGCACACACAGGTGGCTTGGGGCGGTGCACACAGGGGAAAGGGTGGCACACAAAACTTGGTCAGCCAGGAGCAGGCTGCAGTCCAAGGGCAAGGCTGGCCGCAGAGGGTGGCACAGCACTGTATGAAATCAAGTGACGGAACGAAAAAGGGAGGGAATGGCGCGCCCCGGAGAAAGGAGGCAGCACAAGGGCATCAAACGGATGGCAGGTGACAATGACTTGGGTTCACAGGGAAACAAGCAGCTCTAGCCGGCACTGCCGGTCGAAACTCGTAAACCGTACGGCGCGCCAGCTGCTGCACTGCTGGCGCCCTGGCACAGAATGGAGCGAGCGGGAGAGGTGGTGGGCCTGCTGCGAAGCACGCTGGGCATGGCATGCCCTGCTGTTGCTAGCCCGAGAGCGCCTGCTCCGCCCCGGATTCTGTCTGGGGGGGTGACAGGCCGTCCAGCCAGGTGGAGCACAGGCGTGCCAGGTCAGAGGAGTTGTGCCAGCTCAGACCGGCGCCTGCCAGCTCAGACGCTGACACCAGCGGCAGAGAGTCGGTGCGCGCCTGCCCGTCGGGTGCCTCTTCACCTCCCTCCTCCGACCCCTCCCGACACCCGCCGCCACCGCCAGGGGGGGTCCACTGTGGCCGGCCGGCAGCCTGAGGTGCCGGGGGCTGTTCGGAAGCCAGGGGCTGGCCCCACCCTTCTGTGGCAGCAAACGGTACCGCCTGCACCGCCGCAGCCGCAAACGGGCTGAGGGGCGGGGGCGGGCTGCCCGAGCAGGCGAGCCACTGCTGCGGCTGAGGCTGGGGCCGAGCTTGCTTCAGCTGCTGCTGCTGCGGCGGCAGCAGGGGCTGGGGGAGGCCCGGGTGCTGGACCAGCGGGGCGAGCTCCAGCAGCGCGGCCCGCTGCAGCCGCTGCTGCTGCAACAGCGCAGCGTGGTGCCGCAGGTGCCGTCGCCACAACCGCTCCTGCTGCTCCTGCTGCTGCTGCTGCTGCTGTTGCTGTTGCTCCTGCTCAGTGTGCTGCTGCTCTTTCTGCCACGTGTGCTGCTGTTGCTGCTCACACTGCTGCTGCTCTTGAAGCCACGTGTGCAGGTGCTGCAGCTGCTGCTGCCGCTGCTGCTGCTGGCAGTGCTGCTGCTGCTGCCAGATGTGCTGCTGCCACATCGCCTGCTGTTGCTGGTGGCGGTGCTGCCCCGCGCAGGCGGCGGGCAGCAGAGCAGGTGGCTGCGGGGTGCAGGCCGATGTGAGATCGTCCCACTGCGCCTCCTGTGCCGCCGCCTGCGGCGCCTGCACCACCTTCAGCAGGTGCTGGTGCAGGGAGGGCACCGCGGGTGGCCTGGGCTGCAGCAGCGCCCCCTGTGTTGGTCCGCACGCGTACTGGGAACTGTGGGTCTTCTCAAGCTCCGCCGGCAGCGGCACAACCAGGTGCAGCATGCGCACCCCCGCCGGCGGTGGCGCCAGGTGCAGGGGGCGGCTACCGGCTGCCGCCACCTCCTGCCACGGCAGCGGGGGCTGTGCTGCTGCTGACAGCGCTGGCGCAGTGGGGAAGGGGCAGGCTTGCTGCCAAGGGGTAGGGGGAGGCTCCAGTGGCAGCGACTGCCAGTCAAACGCGGCAGCTGCCTCCCACCCAAGCCCCTGTGCCGCGCTGACCGCGCCTTGCCCAGCTGACGGGGAGCTGCTCAGAGCGCCCGTACCTGCCCCGGTCTGGCTTGCCACTGACGGCGCGCAGCGCCTCTGGCGCTCATGCTTGCCGCGGCTGCCGGCAGCTGCCCAGCGCTGGCTGGCGACGGCGCTGGCGCTGCCATGCCCGCCCTCTGCGGGGCTCGACAGCCGCCTGGCTGCGGGGCGGCTGCGCTTGCGCCGCCCTGCGGCAGCCAGCTTGGCTGCTGCAGCTGCCGCCCACGCCAGCTCTGGCGCCCCGCTGGTCACCACGTGGTGCATGGGGGTGATGGGGGAACGAGGGGGATCCAGGCTTCCGTGGTGGCCCACGTGGGCGTCGCTGGCAGCTGGAGCTGTGCCTGCGAGGCAGGGCAGGGCAGGGGTAGGTGCAGGCCTGAGGCGGGCCCGGGAGGGTGCAGGCGGTCGCCGGGCAGGCAGGCAGGCACGCATGTGCACCCAACTGTTGCAATGCACGGTCAGCGGGCGGGAGCTTGCGTTGCGAGGTTGGCCTGCGGCGCACCTTGTGTTGGGGCTGGCTGTAGAGCCGGGGGGCGTGCAGGCAGCGTCATGGTGGCAGGGCCTGCAAGGGGCGGGGGGCAAGTTCAGGGACGGACGAAGCGCCGGCATGTGGCACGAGGCCAGGATGTGCCCTTGTCATCGGCCCTGCACCAGCTGTACAAGCTGGACACGCCAGGTCACTCACTTGCAAGCTCCCGCTGGCGGGTGTCTGCTGGCTCTGGCGACCTTGCTGCCCTAGGTCAACCCGCCGGCGACGGTACTGCGGGCGGGCTGGTCTGCTGGACAGCCGCGGTTGTTCGCTCGATGCCGCCGACCGCTCAGACCCTCCACCGCCACTCAGGATGCCAGCCTGCAACAGGAGAGGGCACTTGTGGGTCGGC
>JAPTJF010000447.1:0-51337 GCA_029339195.1 Micractinium sp. NFX-FRZ | reverse complement strand
CTGCTCCATTCTCGTCCTGCGATGCTTTCGCGCTCGCATCTCAATGTGTCATTCATTCTGTATGCTTGATTCATTGACCAGCACAGGTTTGTGCTGAAATGACGTGTAACCCACATTCAGTCAGTCCACCGCACCCCTCCTCCTCGCCTCATGCCTTGTTCTCGCCCACCTGCCGTCACACACGCTCAGGCAATCCAGCAGTCGGTCGGTTCAATAAGTCAGCCAATATGTTCCCCCCGGCTTGCTTCATTGATGATTCATTTGATGATGAGCGACACAGGTTTGTGTTGAGAAGACGTGCAACCCGCCTTCAGTCAGCCTTCGGAGGGACGCGGATTTGAGATGCGGCGGCAGCATCCTTGCGCGGATTAGAATGGCATGCGAGGGGCAGCTCTTGCGGCGAAGCACGACGGCGGGGCCACTTTGGGGACGCCCTTTAGTGTGTTTTTTTTAATAGCTCACGCCTGGCGTGTAGTTCCGACTTTGTCTGCAATGTATGCATTACGTGTATACGTAATACATGTATACGTGTATACATACCCTGCGTGGCGGGCCTCTGTGACCAGGGCAGGGGGGTTAAACCACCAGTCCTGCCGCCAAGGGCGGTCCGTTCTGCCGGACACCACCCGGAGGAACGGAACGGAACGGAACGGAACGGAACGGAACGGAACGGAACGCGCTGCATTGCCCCTCTGCTTCTCCCACCATCGCGGGTCGCCTGCTCGTTGCTCTACCTAGTGGGGGGAATGCCCCCATTTCTTGTGCCGGGGCCGGCTGTGCCGTTGCATTCTTGGTAGTGCCCTTGTTGGCGGGGTGTTACTTTCCGCTCTTCTCTCCCCTTTTTGCTGCTTTCCCCGTGCGGCGGTTGTTTTGCGTGCAGTTCAAGGTGGAGTTGATGCATCGATCCTCCGCGACCCTTGCCTCCTTACTGCATGCCCCGTTTGCCCAAGCATGCCCGTGTTCTCGGGGGTGGCTCCCAGGCGCCCGCTGCTCTCCTGCCCCTTTCTGCGCCCGATTGGCCAGCCTGTGCGCTGCTGTGCCGCTTTCACCCACCACTCCCTCCACAGGTATTGCTTGAACAGGTTAGAGTGCTCAGCCCCAGCACGTTAACGTGTGGACCACTTGTAAGATTCACAGTTCACAGTGCCGGGGATGTGCCGAGTGTTGGAGGCTGCCGCATCCCCAAGCTGGGACAGTGGTGGCTGTCCGTGTGGAAGCCACAGCAAGGGGTGCGCCACAGCGGCACTTTGCAGCACCAGCATCAGCGCGGTCGCAGCTTACCTGATGAATTAATTATTCGTGACAGAGCTTGCAGGCCCTCCCTCATGCATGCGCAGCAGCGGCGGCGGGCAACCCCTGCAGCGCACACTGTTCGGGCCCCCAGTGACAGCGGCAACTGGGCTGCAACCCCTTCACTTCAGTTCATTTTTGGACCATTCTCGGAAGCTACAATTGGCCTCCCAGCGTTGCCACCATGGTGAAGCCGCACTTCTGCTAGGGAAGCCGCACTTCTGCTAGGCGGTGCTGCCTGCCGCCTGGCGCCAGGCGCAGCTGAACCTATGGCGGGCCATGCACATACACACACATCATTGCGCCACTTTTGCACTGCTTTGAATCCTTACAACAATCAGCACAGGCTGCGCAAGTAGGGCAGACCGGTGCTCGCGGCGCGATGGGACTTGAGCAGGCGCTGGGCGCGTTTCTTGGGGCTGCTGTTGGAGACGCAGGCGAGTGTCTGGTGATGTCGACGCAACACGAAGCTGTCGGGGCGTGTGCAGCGGAGACGCGAAGCCTTGCAGGGCGGGCGACTGGGCGGCGGCGGCAGAGTGGGCGGCCCGTAGGCGGTGCCGCGGCTGCCACAGCTGCCACCCCCACTGCCCGGATGTCCACACTGCGATCTGCCGTCCACTCCTTGCAGCCGGGGCGGTGTTGGAGTTCATGGAAGCAATCACAGCGGAGGATGTGGCGCGGGCGCTGACGATGCCTGGCGGCGGCTGCTTTGACGTGGGTGAGTGTCCTCTCTGATGGGCAGCTTGGCTGCCTGGCGATGGTGGTGGTTATGGGCATGCATGCCCTCGGCAACGCGGACAGGAGGCTCCCATTACCTGTGCCTCCCTGCTCTAACTTCTAACCCCTGATTTGTTACTTCCCGTGCTTTCCCCCGCGCCCGCCCTCCTCCCCTGCCCCTGCACCTGGCGCCGGCGCTGGGAGGGGCTGGGCGCCCCCCCGCCGGCGGGGTCTGTCGTCCTGTGGGCTGTCTGGAAGGCTTACTTTTGCCACACACTCACTCTCAATGCCTTCCCAGGATAGTCACTGGGGTGTTCATGCCCCCTGCACCTCACCCCCACGCCCGCGCTCCTCCCCCGCACATGTTCATCAATTACATAAGCAGGCCCTGGGCAGTTCACTGACGACACCGAGCTGGCGGTGTGCCTGGCGCACGGCCTGGCAGGCCATCCCCCCTCCTCCGGCTTCCCCGCCCACTCAGTGGCCCGAGAGTATGCATGGTAAGCAGGTTGGGCGGTTGGAACCCTCTTCTTCTTCCATGGAAACGGGGACTTGTGCGAATGAGGCAGGGCTGATTGAAATGATGAGAGCGCTTGCACCGCACTGGCAGTACAAAGCAGGCGAATGGGGTTGTGCACAGGGAGCAAAGGGCGGCCGATGTCAGCAAGCGGGGGCCCAATGTCAGCCGCTGCCGGGCCAGCAGCGCTGCCGGGCATGCACCGCTGGTCTGCGCCGAGCTGCAGCCGTGAGAGAGGGCACCTGCAGATAGTGCAAAGAGTCCGAGCGGCACTGTGACAGTGGCACCATCAACTGCCCTCAGATGTTGTGGGTGGTGCTCATCAGTGTGATATCTCTGACCCGTATGCCAGCCCCATCACTCATGCAGGTGGTGCAACAAGTCTGAGCCATTTGACATCGGCAACACCACCCGCCTGGCCTTCCGCCTGCCTTTCGATGAAACCACAGACTACGCTGCCCGCCTGCACGCCAACGTGCAAAACGCCACCAGCCTGGGCAGCAAGGCAAACGGGGCAACCATGCGGGCCAGCCCTCTGGCCATTTGGGCACACAGGCTGGGGCCTGACGCCATTGCTGCAGCTGCAGCGCAGGATGCCGGGCTCTCGCACCCCGGCCAGGAGTGCCGAGATGCAAATGCAGCGTACGTGCTGGCGATGGCCAGCCTGATCCGCTCTCCCGGAGACGCAGACGCAGCGCTGGATGCAGCGGAGGGCTGGGCGGCAGCGCGCGCGTGCGGAGAGGTACAGCAGTGGCTAGCAGCAGCACGGGACGATGCTGCCATGGCTGGCTACAAGGCCACCCACCTGATTGGCTTTGTCAAGCACTCCCTGCTGCTCACCTTCTACCACCTGCGCCGGCGCAGCGGTTTCGTGGAGGGGCTGCGGCACACGCTGCTGGCTGGCGGCGACACAGGTGGGGAGGGTGGGCGTGGGCCTGGGCAGGGAAGTGTGTGGCCAGCAGCAGGAGCAGACCCTCGGTGCGACGGGGAATGTGTGTGTGTTTGTGTGTGTGCATGCGTGTGTGTGCAGATATATTGAGTGCCACACGCTGCTGGCGGGTAGCAGCACAGGTGGGAGCCTCCTAGGGGGAGCCTGGGCGGGACAGGGCAGCCTGGAGCGTGTGTGGCACCAGTTACTGTTACTGTAGCAAGAGCAGGCCCACAGCGGGGTGGGGTTACTTTGACGGCCACAGCATGCGCCTGCAGCGGCCTCGATAGTCAGCTGTATGCCCTCACAATTGCGCCTCCCGCTCTCCCTCTCCCTCCCCACCTCCCCCCGCTCTTGATTCCCTCCTCCCCTTTGGCGCAGACACCAACGCAGCCATTGTGTGCGGCATGCTGGGCGCGCTGCACGGCGCCGCAGGCATCCCAGCGGAGATGAGGAGCCAGGTTGGCAGCTACGAGTGGCAGGACAGCTCACAGGGGCCGGGCGCCGGCTGCGTGAGGCCGGAACGGCTGCGGGGGGCGCAGGTTGCCCCGCTGGCACGACAGCTGTACGATGATGCAGTGCGGGGAGCTGTGCCGGAGTAGCAGCAAGAGGGGGCAGCCAGCCAGCATGCAGCTTTGGCACTGCTGCTGGCAGTTCTCCTGCTTCCACTGTTTGCTTGAGCTCAGTTTGGTCTCAACACCCGTCAGCCTGTGTGACCGCCACCTGCTGCCAGGGCTGGCAAAGGTCAAGGTTAAAGGGGGAAAGGTGAAGATTAAAGGGGGCAAAGCTCAAGGTTGGTGCCCGCCAGGCCTGAGCCCCTTTGGCCCAAACCCTGAAGGAGAAAGTAGGCAACTTGCCAAGTGCAGCCGTTGCTTTGGGTGGCTCGCGCTGCTGAGTGGCCTGAGCTAGTGAGGAGCGCATGCTGCTCACCTCGGTAGCTGCCTCTGACGTGCATGCAGTGCCTCAAACACCCCGTGCTTGCATCCCTGCTCCTCCCTGGCCTGTGCATAAGACGGCGGTGTTACACGGGCAAGCAACTGGGCAGGCAGGCGCTCCACATTGGGCGGCCTGGCGTGCCCCCCTTGCCAGGGCACGTTCTGGCGTCGGCCTTCAGGCGCGACTTCAACATGCGCTGGCAGGGGGGGCAGGGTACGGATCTAGGATGACCAACAAGAAGGCATAGGCAGGGGGGCTAAGGGGGGAAAACACCAACAAAGTGAGGGCCTGGGGGGTTACCGGGGTACAGAGACCATGGGGAGGGAGGCGGGGTGGCTCCCACCAAGAATGAAAGGTGCGGTGGGCGCTGGGAAGGCCGCTAGGCGGGCACTACAGCAGGCGCCGTCACCACCCATGGCAGCAGCAGCACAAAGTGTGCGGGAAGTGTGGTGGGGGTGGTACAGGGGGCGGGCCGGGGGGGTACAGAGCGGGGGAAGGCGCTAAAACTGGGCAGCGGCCGCACAGAGCTGCCTCTGAGGGGTATATGGGATGTGGAGGGGAGGAGGGAGGCTGCACGGGTGGATCGGAATCGAGGCAATGAAACGGGGACAGGCAAACAACAGGCAGGCAGGGGCAGAGCGGGCTGGGTGGCGCAGCCACAGAGCGCCAGGTCGGCTGCCGTGAAAAGGCAGGGGAGAGCGGCGGGTGAGAAAAGGGTTGGGGCCGCGGTGGGGGCAAGACAGGCGCAATATAGGGGCGCTGAGCCAGGACATGACTGGGGATGCAAACAAACAGGCAAGCAGGGAGAGGAAGAGAATCAAAGAGCATGCAGGCAGGTCTCAGAGGGGCCCAGGCGGGGGAGGAGGGAAGAAGCAATCAGAAAGGATGGAACGAAAGCTGAGAGGAGAACAGGGATGGGGGGGCAGGCGTGAGAAGGGTAGGGGGGTCAGAGCAAAGCGCCAAGCCGCCGCCACGGGGCACAGTCAACGCTGCTAGTATGCGCTGAAAGAAGAGCAATGCGAGAAGCAGGGCAGGGCGCAAGGGCAGCTTGGCTTCCGGTGGTGTGCCTCTGCTGCTGCTGCTGAAGCAGCACCCTGCCTGCCAGAGGAGCGGGCCGGCACACAGGCTGCGTCACGGCAAGTGCGAGCATGCCTGTGTGCTGGCCATGTCACGCTAACAGAGCGGCATGTACATAACAATCAGCGCACCATCGACGGGCCCTGCCAGATGGGCTTGCCACCAGCGCGTGCCAAATGGGCTTGCCAGCCTGCGCTCAGAAGCCTCGCCGCTACTGGCAGCTGCCGCGTTGGCGCGCTGTGCGTGCTGGGGCTCACACCACGACCACAGCGGGCCAGTAGGCGGCATTGGCGCTGCTGGCGGCCGCCACGGTGGCGGTTGACACGTGGCGGATGATGGGCACACGGCTGTGGGAGTGGTAGGAGGAGATGTTGCGCTGGAGCTCCGCAATCCTCATCAGCTGCAGGGATGGAAGGAAGACAGGTGCACAGGTTAGACGCCAAGAGAGATCTGGTGCACGAGGAGGGTGGGAGGAGATGTTACTCTGAGGCTTTGTTACTCTGAGGCTTTGCAACTCGCATCTGGTGACCAGCAAGAGGGCACCGGAGAGGCACGGTGCGGGGCGTGGAGAGGGCAGGGAGGACGTGTATTGGTGCTGCAACTAGGCAGCTCGACAGGAGCGCACCGCCGCAGCTGTGCACCGCTCTGCAACACACACCATGTGCCCACAGCGGCACGGTGGCGCTTGGCCCGTCGCGCTCAAAAGCAAGCCCGCGAAAGAAAGCAGGCGCAGCAGGCACAGCGCAGCAGGCAGGCGGCACGCACCAGGGATGAGAAGTCGGCCTCGCGGCGGGACAGCAGTGCCGCCAGGCGGGCGTTCTCGGCCCAGGAGCGGTACAGGCCGATGGCCATGACGCCGCACAGCCCGCCCAGGGCCAGGGCCACCTGCAGGCGGGATGGCGGGATTGAGCGGGAACAGGAAAGCGGGGGATTAGTGGGAACAAGAATGGGAGGGTGGAGGATCAAGATGGTGCCAAAGGCCATGCCGCCGCGCTTCGCCCTGCTGCTGCCCAGCCAAGACCCGCTCCAGCCCCACAACCCTACCCCAAAGGACTGCGGTGGCCTCAGCACGCGCTGTGAAGCCCACGCCAGGGCGCTGACCCTGCCTGTAGCCCGCCCCTGCCAAAGGCACCTAGCCCCACGCCCCTGCAGCCACCCCTTGGATACCCACCTTGGCCCAGGGGACGCGGTGTGCTGAAAAGCCCAGCTGCTTGCGGGCGCGCTGCACTGCCACCTGCACCCGCTCGCCCACAGCGGCGGCGTGCTCCTTCAGCGGTGCCAGGCCCAGCGGCAGCGGGGTCATGCGCACCTGCAGGGGAGGCAGGAGGGCAGGGTGTGGTGGGCAGCGGGCCAGAAGCTGGGGTGAAGCCCCGGTGGCGTAGTGTGCCAGGCAGGGGAGATGGCAAGTGGCGCAGGCGCCACGTTGACCACACAGCACGCGGACAGGCCAGCAAGCGCCTGGTGTTCGCCCTGGTGTTTGCACTGACACATGCGCGCTCACCCGCAGGCAGTCCACGATTTCGGCCACACCGAACACGACGCGCTGCGCCACATCAGCACCGGCGGGCACGATGCGCGCCAGGTAGGCGCCAAAGCTGGCGGCCAGTGCCCGCAGCTGGCTGGAAGCCGCGCAGTAGGCGCCGCGGGCGGCAGCCGCCAGGGTGGCAGCAGGCGCTGCGGCCAGCAGGTGCAGCGTGGAGGGCGGCAGCTTGCAGGCGCCCGGTGCCAGCTCAGCGTCACCGTCGTGCTCGCTGCCCGCTGTGCTGTGCGCGCTGTGGTCGTGGCCCATCATGAAGGGCTCCGCCTGCGCCATCATCTCGTCAATGTATGAGTCGTGGTCAGAGAAGATCTCGCCAGAGCCGTCCTGCACAACACATTGACATCAGGGGGTGGTGGAGTGAGTGGGCAGGCTGTGGGCGGGGGGTGAGGAGGCACGAGAAAGAAGGCGTGTGCAGGGGGCTGCACAACTGGATGGCAGAATGCCAGGACCCCAGCTGCTGCGGCTTATGTGTACACTTGACCACCGGCGCGGCAGGCAAGGAGGCAGCTCTGGCTGGTGATGTGACAAGGGCAGGCCCTACCGGACGCCTGCCACCCGACCTGCTCCCGAGCGACGGGCTCTAGTTCTCGACCCTCCGTGCCTCAATACACGCCCACACATTGCCTCCCAGTGTGCCTTCCTCCCCCACTGCACCCCACCAAGCAAGCCCCACGGTGGCACCTGGGAGAGGGAGTAGAGGTCGTGGTGGCTGGCGCGGGAGGAGGCGTGCGCGTAGGAGGAGCGCGGGCTGCTGGCCTCGCTGCCGACCTGGCTGCCGCTGAGCTCGGCGCCGCCCTCGCGTCTGGCCGCGCTTCCCTCCTGCTCGCCAGCCACGGCCGCCGCCAGGTGTCCCTCAGCCGGCGCGACGAAGGATCCAAACGGCACAAGCTCCGGCTCCGGCTGGGGCGCCTCACCACCCACAGCCTCGCCGCCCTCCGCAGCCTGCACCTGCGCCTGCGCCTGCGCAGCCAGCTGCGCGGCTGCGGCGGCCAGGTCGTCTGCCTCGCAGCGGCGGCGCGCGCCCGCAACCGCCTCGGCCGCCAGCGCCGCCGCTGCGCGCGCCGCCACCGCGCCCTCATAGTCGTCTGAATCATAGGCTGCCTCGGAGGGGGACACGCTGCGTGGGCTGCTGCCGCAGTGCGAGGGCAGCCCGTGGCTCAGCAGCTCCCAGTCAGAGTGGACCGAGGAGGCGACGTCAAAGGACCAGCGGGAGGGAGGGGAGTCGCCCGAGGCGGCGGGGCCGGCGGGCTCGCCAGCATCGCGCTCCGGCGTCGCCAGCTGCAGGCTCAGCCTCGGCGGCGGCGGGTCCTGCGTCAGCGCGCGCTCCTGCGGCAGCCGCAGATGAGATGGTTGGATATATTGATTTGCTGGCAGCAGGGGGCACAGCGCGCTCCCTATTCAATTAGAAAAAAAACCAAAGCATGGTGTGCACAACACGAGCGGCGGTGGCGTGCCGGCGCCGCTTGCGCCAGCTTGGGCCCCTCCGCCCCTCGGCAGCGGGCACACCCCAGGCAGCGCACCTGCACACTGGCCGGTGGAGAGTGTTCCTCTAGAACGGGGATTTCAGGCGGGCCTCCTGGCCCCTCCATCCTGCCTGGGGGAGGGTGTTCTGCAGGCAGCGGGCGCCAGCAAGCAACAACGAATTCAAAACCAGGGCCGAGGCAGCCTTGAGACGGAGCTGAGCGCGCGGAGGTCCAGAGAGAGCGCAGGCGCCCAGCAAGTTTCAAGCTGCGCCCAGCGCTGGCCCCCGGTGCTTCCTGCTGCCCGCTCGGGATCTTATTGTGACACTGTGAGCCAACTTGGGCCGCTGCCGAGACGGCCAGGAAAGCTCCCGCCCATGACGGCTCGTCTTCTGTCCGCCGCCTGCTGCAGCCACCGCTGTCGCCGCTGCAAGTCTAGGCCGCCCGGCCCAGGCATCACAAACTACTGGCAGCGCCCCACCTGGGTGCCTGTGAGAATTGCGTGTTGTGGCTGCAGGCTGCTCCCTGCCGGCCGAGCCTAAGAGCCTCTGGCTCGTCAAACAGCACGATGATGGCCAGCACAACCAATCAGAGCAGCATAAAGCCGCGCGCAGGACCACCGCCACCAGAAGAGACTGAGCCAGGGATGAGCATGGGCGCCTGCCAGCCATGCAGCCTCGCCCCATATGGATAGAGATCGTTCTATCACGGTTGTCCGGGGCCCACAAACATCCAGGCGACCGCCGAGCTCCGCCGGGGGGGCTCCAAAGCAAGGGGCTGAGCGGCGGCCGGCGCCGGCGGCAGGGTGAGGCGGGCGCCGGCGCAGGCAAAGCCTCAAGGCCGAGCCCAGGTTTTTTGCAGGCACCTGAAGGAGGCGTGCATACTTGACTAACAAGACCCCTGGGTGTATTAGTGCCACACACACGGCAGGGATTGCTGCATTCGCCTGCCGCGGGTGCTGCCAGCCGCAACGCTCCTTGCTCTGTCAGTTGGGCTGGCAACTATGAGGTGACATTGTTGTTGCATATTGGTTCCCAAGTTATTACTCAGTCTTCAATCGTTCTGGAGCACCCCGCCCCCAGTTCTAGCCGTGTGCCTCCGCCTGCGAGCGGTGCCCCTGCCTGCCTGCCCCAGCGACGTGACTTCACTGCAGCCGCTTCTGCGCATGCCTGTCAGCTTACAATGCTATAAAGTGCCCCCTGGCAGCGCCGTG
The DNA here is from genome assembly GCA_029339195.1 of Micractinium sp. NFX-FRZ. Classification (NCBI taxonomy): domain Eukaryota; kingdom Viridiplantae; phylum Chlorophyta; class Trebouxiophyceae; order Chlorellales; family Chlorellaceae; genus Micractinium; species Micractinium sp. NFX-FRZ. Next base: position 41,659 of record JAPTJF010000447.1, on the reverse strand, counting down.
TGGTTTACAGTGCTATGCAGTGCCCCCTGGCAGCACCGTGTGGTTGTGACTGCCACTGGCTCTCAGAAATGTGGCAGCCACATCTGGCTGCAGTCCTGGTTCACCGCGCCCCGCAGGCCGCATACACGCCCCTCACTTTCTGCGCAGCTTCACTCACACCTAGGTCAGCACGACCAAGCTTGACACGATAAGTTCACCGAGGGGTTGGTTCTTGCTCATGAACAGTGCGGTAAGATAGAGTACATGCAGCTGGCAAATGCTGAGCTGCAAAGTGCGGAAAGCTGGCTCACGCTGCTGCTGTGCAGCGCCCCGCTGGCGGCACACGGGCGGGGCGGGGGTGCCGGGCCACAAGTGGCCAGCAAAGATATGCATTTGGCAGGCCCTCCCGGGGGCGGTCTCCCTTCCTTTTCAACTCGACTAGCACATCATCACAGCTTGGCCTCCGACGTGACCTGCTTCTCGTCCCCGCTCCGCTCCTTCCAGCTGCTGGGCATGTTGTCCTCCACGTCAGCATCCCTGCTGGCAGGACAGGCCGGCGGGCGGGGTGGCAGGTCAGTCGTACGGTTACTCTCTTGGGACCCTGCCGGGTTCTAAATGGCCCTCCCCGGGCCCCCCAGCTGACAGCCCCAGATGCGCCCCAGATGCAGCCCACCCCAAATGCACCTGCCCCAGATTGGGTTGAGCAGCACGAAGACGGGGAGGGGGGCATGGCATGCAAACACAGAGCTCTAGTGCACCCCCACCCGAGCCCCGACTGGAAACCCTGCCCAGCCCAGGCCCACCTGCCCCAGATGTGGTTGAACAGCACTGTGGACAGGTAGCGCTCGCCAAAGGAGGGCAGCACCACCACCACCATCTTGCCCTTGTTCTCGGGCCGCTGCGCAACACTGCAGCGACAGGGCAACGAAATGAATGTTAAAGCCAAACCAGAACAAGAGTGAGGAAGCAGCTCTTCCCCTTGCTTGCAGGCCGCTGCACAGCCATGCAGTGGACCACGTGCGGTGGGGGAAAGGTGACAGGCAGCCTACTGGCTGGCAAGCAGCGTTCGCTGCGGTAGCACAGTAGTGCAGGCTGCTGCAGCAGCAGAGGCAGCAGCAGCAGCAGCAGCAGCAGCAGCAGCAGCAGCAGAGGCTGCAGAGGCTGCCGTGGAAGCAGCGGGAGCGCCCAGCGGGAGCGCACCGGATTGCCGCCTGCACTGCCGCTCCGCTGCTGATGCCGCACAGTATGCCCTCCTCCTGCAGGGAGGCACGGATTGCAGGCTGGCAGCCGTGCTGAGGGTGCACGTATACGCAAACAGGTTCTCTTGCCCACCCCCGCCAGTCCAGCTAGCGAGCTCTCTTCCCAAGGGCAGGCCCTGCTCCCGGCACACTCGACCCTACCCCGACCCGCCCAATGCATGTGCTGCCCCATTCGCCCCCTGCCGCACCCCCTCCGTGCCCCTTCTGCCGCTCCCGATCCGTCCCACCCGCTTGCACAGCACTGCCCAGGTTGCTCCGCCACAAGCACCCCAACGTCCTGCCCCACCTGCCCACCCGCCCACAACTGCACATGCTGACAACACGCACCGTGGCCAGCCGCCGCGCCATGGTCACCGCATCGTGGCTGGACACCCGCTGGATTTCGTCCAGCAGCGGCACATCCAGGTTCTTGGGCACAAAGCCGGCGCCGATGCCCTGGATCTGCAGTGATGTGGCGAGGGACAGTGGGACACGTGCTGAGCACTTTCTGCTCTGAAGCTCCTGCCTCTGCCCTGCACCGCGTCAGGCCGCTTACCACCCCTCCGGCCCCTCTACCTCCCCTCGCCCCCGCCTTCACCTTGCCTTTCCCCCTTCTTCTCCTGCAACGTCTTGCCCCACGCAGCCTGCCCCCACCCCACCTGGTGGTACCCAGGCTTGCCGCCGCTCAGCACAGCGCTCTCAGCAGGCTCCACCGCCACCAGCTGCACCGACGGCTTCTGCTCCTTCAGGTGCCGCCCCACGCCTGCAGCGCAAACGCAACATTCAATGTTAATATTGTTAAGCATGCGGTTACAACACGAATGCCTGTCAGCCTCTCAGGTGCCGCCCCACGCCTGCAGCGCAGGCACAACATTGACACACGCGCGTTTGTCTGCCTCTGTTATTGCAAGCGGCCGCACAATGCTGCATGCTGACTGATGCTCGCAGACCACTGATGCAACGGGCACACAGGCGTGATGGTGCCTCCAGCGCCTCTCACTTGCCTGTCCTCGCCACCAGAACATCTGCCCCACCCCACCCACCCCCGCAACAATCGAGCCCCTGCAGTAACTCTTCTCCTTGATTACACAAGTGCATTCAACTGTGCCCGCACCCGTGATCGTGCCGCCGGTGCCCACCCCCGCCACTAGGATGTCCACGGCGCCGTCGCTGTCCCTCCAGATCTCGGGCCCCGTGGTCTTGTAGTGCACCTCGGGGTTGGCTGCAAGGGAGAGAAGTAGAAAGGAGCTCATAGAAAATGAACAAAGAGGGGGCCTGTGGTGTTGTAGTGCACCTCGGCTCGGCTGCAGGTGTCAGGGGTGGATGCCAGGCGTACCATCAAAATGGGACGTGCACACGAGAAAGGTTTTCAGCTGTACACTTTGCGGTGCCCCGACAGCCCACAGGCCCATGGTTGCACCATGTGCTGCTTGAAAGGGGGTGCTGGGCGTGGGCGGAAGCATGCTCTTGAAAGCCCTACACACCTTCAGCAAACAGGCCCACCCAGCCACCCACCCACCTGGGTTGTCAAACTGCTGCAGCATGTAGGCGTTGGGCATGGTGCGCACAATCTCCTCGGCCTTGTCAATCGCGCCCGTCATGCCCTGCAGGCAGGCAGGTAGAAGAGGAGCACACGAGGCGGGGCAAGCCAGAGTGGGCGGCACGGAAATGGCAGTTGGTGACCAACCGCCTCAGGCCGCCCACCATGCCCCGCATTTCGTACGGTAGAAAAAGCATGTATGGTAAATCAGTATACGGCGAACAGCGGGGCGGGGTAAGGTGCCCGTACCCTCCCCTTCTACCCCACGCCTCTGGCCCGCCATACGTGCCTCCCCCCGCCGCCTCACCAGCTTGCCGCTTGTGAGCACCAGCTGCGCCCCAAACGCGCGCAGCAGCACCCGCCGCTCCGTGCTCATCGTCTCAGGCATGGTTAGCACCAGCTTGTAGCCCTGCGAAAGAATGAGTAGAAAGGCAAGATGGGGCGGGAGGTGGGGTGCTGTCATGGTGTCGGGTGGGCACCGGGGGGGGGCTCAAGCTCTCAGGCATGGTCGGCAACAGTCACATGTCGCCGGAGGGGTTGCAAGGCAGGGAGGTGTGGTGCTGGGGTCTGTGGAGACGCCGTGTGAGCACGCGCACCCACGATGGCCGCCGCAATGCAGAATCCAGCGCCAGCCCCACGCCATCACTACCCGACGCCGGCCCAGAAGGGCGCAATGCAGTCAAACGCCCAACCCAATCGGTGTCACCCCACGTGTATCGCCCCACCCCACCCCAGCCCACCCCACCTTGGCCGCCGCAATGCATGCCAGCCCCACGCCCGTGTTGCCCGACGCCGGAACTACCTGAAGGGCACACACCCCGACCCCACCACCCCACCCCACCTTGGCCGCCGCAATGTATGCCAGCCCCACGCCCGTGTTCCCAGACGTCGGCTCCACCAGTATGGTGCGGTCGGGCGTGATGAGGCCCGCCTCCTCGGCCCGCTGGATCATGGCGAGGGCAATCCGGTCCTTGACTGCGGGGGGGCCAGCGGAATGCAAGGGCTGAGTGAAATGCGGATGCCAGAGGCCTGGAGAGGGGAGACCAGCCTGCTCGGCACGCTGGGTCGTGTTGACAGCGCTGCACTCCATCCCTGCGCAGCAGGGGCAGCCAGAAAGAAACTGACGCTGGCTAGTCCCAGCTCCCGTAGAGCGGTCTGCGCACGACCAGCCCCTGCTCGCAGTGCAGCCTGGCAGCCACGCCATGGACCATCCCGCCCGCCCGCCAGCTGGCACTTGCTCCCTGGGGTGGTCAGGGGGGGCTGTTGCCTTCCTGATGCCCCCATAGCTTTGCCTGGGCCGCACAGCTCCGCAAGTGCCCACCCCATCCATGTACCCCCCACCTCGTGGCAAGGCGTGCCCGAAACCGCCCACACCACCACTCCCCACCATTACGTACCTGAGCAGCACGGCTCCATCAGCTCCAGCTTGCACACAATGTCGGCAAAACACATCTCGTTCACCTTGTTCAGGCGCACCTGCACACACACAGACGGCAGGTTGTTTGCATTTTCGGCGACGAGAGGGGGGTGTGAGGCGCCGGCAGCCAGGCCTGGCAGCGGCAGTGCTGCAAGCGCTAGGAGACACGCCACAATGCAGCTGGCTGGTACCACGGCTGCAGTGGCAGCGGCCCTGCTGTGTGTTGACATATGATGGGCATACAGTGGTGCGCTGCAGTAGAGAAGCAAGCAGCACCGCTAGCGTGTGCAGCAAGCACGTGCTTCGGCAGGGCACTTTGGCCGGTACGCAGCCTGCCCCACTGGGCGGCGGCATCAGCCGTCGGCCCACCAAGCACAGCACAGGCACCCCTGCAGCTGCCGCATGCAGGTCCAAAATAAAGCTGTTGTTTTCCTCACCATGGGGGTGTTGCCGATGATAGCTGTGGCATCGGCATGGATCCGAGGTGTGGGGCGGGCGTCCACGCCAGCGTCGCTGCCAGCGACGGCAGCGACCGCAAGCCGTCCCCGCCGCTGCAGCTGCACCCCCTGCTGCCAGCCGGCCTTGTGCCGCTGCTGGTGTGGCCTGGGGACTGAAATGACTGTCTGTGGCCGGCTTGCAGCGCCCAGAGAGGCGCTGGCAGGGGCGGCCAGCCGCAGCGCGCACATCTCTTTCGGCAGGGCTAGAGCCGGGCTCGATGCGATCAAGGGTGCCACTGATGCGTGCCGGCCTGCTGCTGAGCCTTCCCAAGCCCGTCAGGAGCAAGCTAGTTTTGGTGGGCAGCTGCCTTCCTTTGTGCAGTGTCTGCAGCCTGCCTGTGAATGGCGATGAACTGATCTCGTCACGAGGACGTCAGATCACCCTTGGCAAGGTGGTCCGCCAGCCTGGCCGTGGCTTCCGACGAAGAACCCCACCCGCTTAGCCACCTCCCCTGGCAATAATCACTTGGTCCCTACAGTCTCTCGATATTCTGGGGACGTCCAACAGGTTGATACCGGCCCATTCCAGTGACGGCTGCACACATGCAGACTGCCGCTCGCGCAGTGGCCCTCGCTGCGGCAGGGCCCAGCTGCCGCCCCAGCCATAGAAGGGGTTGCCTGCGGCCCGTCTACGCCGCGGCACGCAAGGATGGCGCAGCAGGCGACGCGCTGGGTTTGGAGAGGTGCGACTGGCGGCTGGCTGGCGGTGGGGCGGTGGGGAGTGCCAGAATCAATGCCAGATCTTTTCGTGAGATCACTCAGTTGCCAGCTTCCTTACTCCAGCCCACTGCCTGACCCTTGAAATTCCAAACCGCCCTTTGCAGGCAGGGCGGCGCGTCCTCTCGGCTCAAGCCATCGCAGGCGCTGGCGGGCACCGCCCGCCAGCAAGGCGGCGTCTGGATTGGGGACACCGAGCGCCAACGCCAGCGGCAGGAGCAGCAGGACCTGAGCTCATCGGATGATGCCGCTGCCCTGGAAGAGTACGCAGACAACCCGCCTGCGAGGTGAGGGGGCACGGGGACCCCGTACGCGAGAAGAAGGGGAGGCACGGCAGCAGGGCTTGCGGTCATGATTGCACGATGCACCTGCTCCTGAGCATTCACACAAATCGCCTGCCAGGGCCGGGGGGGCTCGCTCAAGGTCGTCTGCACTCTTTCCAACTATGATATGCCTGGTTGTCCAAATATGCCTCACCCTGCCTCCCTTCTGTGGGCCCTCCCTTGAGCAGGAAGACCAAGGTTGTGTGCACCATTGGCCCCACCTCCTGCGACCGCGAATCCCTCTTCCGCCTGGCCGACTCCGGCATGAGCGTGGTCCGCCTCAACATGTCCCACGGGGACCACGCCAGCCACAAGGTCAGCCAGTAGGCCATCCTATACTCTTCTTTGAAGGGTGGTACCGGTCGCCCTGGTGGTGCATGCTGTGGTTGGCGTGGGTCGCAAGTCCACCGCCCACATTTCCCTGCAGGCGGTTGCGGACTTGGTGGGCGAGTGCAGCCCTTCCCTCCCGATCCCAGCTCCCTGTGCTAGAAGCATCCAAGCCACACATGTTTTTACCATGCACATGCGTTCCCTCTGCAGGCTGTTGTGGACTTGGTGCGCGAGTACAACGCTCTGGGGCGGGGCAGCCTGGCGCTGATGATGGACACCAAGGGGCCAGGTGGGGAGGCAGGGCGGTGAGGGTCCATCTTCTTGCGTGAGGGTTTGCGTGAGTGAGGGCAAGTGCAAGACTGAGCTGTCCCGCTCGTCCTCTTCTCTGTCTGGCCCTCCCTCACCTCCCGCCTCCCGCGCCCTCACCAGCACCGCGCACACTCCCTGCATGCACAGCGGTGGCCTGGCAGAGCAGCTGCAGGGGCCTCACCCCCCCCTGCCATCCCCCAGGCTGCATTCCTCCCCCCATCCCGCCTGCCCGGCAGAGGTGCAGCAGCAGCAAAGCCGCTGCAGCTGCTCCCCCCAGCCCTTCTCACTTCCCACGTCTTCTCCTCTTGATCCTGATGCCTTTCATGTGCAGAGGTGCGCAGCGGTGACCTGGCGGAGCCACTGCAGCTGGCTGCCGGGGACAAGGTCATCTTCACCATCAAGGAGGGGGAGGACGGCAGCGACCGCCGCATCTCAGGTGGGAGGACGGGGGGCAGGGGGCAGGGTGAGGAGTGCAGAGGGGCCCAGGCAGTGGCCCAGGCAGGGACACCGGCAGGGGCGGGGCACAGGCACACAGGCGGGGTAACATGCGCCTCAGGCTCACATCCCGGCGCTGCTTCCGAGCCTCCTGGGACTGCTTTTGCGAGCCGCTGGCGGCAGCTACGTGCATCTCCCTGCTTGCTCACCCTACTCCCAGCCCGCCACTCACCCACACACCCTGCTCCCTGCCCTCTCCCCAACCGCCTCCCCTGCCAACCGCGTGTTCCGGCAGTCAACTACGGTGAGTGATGTGTGTGTGTGTGTGTGGTGCCACCTGACCCCTGTGCATGCCCTCTGTTGGGGCACCTTACCAGTGGCAGGCGCACCGGCATCTGCTTGCCACCTGACCTCTGTGCATGCCTCCCGTGCTTTGCTTCAGCATCGGCTGCAAATTTTGGGCGTGTGTGCATCGCACCCTGCTCCCCACCCCCACCCCCGCTCCGCGCCCCACCCACCCGCGTCTCATCATCCAACCCGTGCCGCTCATTCCTGTGCTGCCGCACCCCGCCCCTTTCCCGTTGCGCAGATGAGTTTGTTGAGGACGCCAGCGTGGGCGACATGCTGCTGGTGGATGGCGGCATCATGAGCATGGCAATCGAGCGCATCACCGACACAGGTTGGTGGGTTTATTGTTTGCTGGGATGGCCTTTCTTGTTTGCTGGGATGGCCTTGAGAATTCCTGGTAGATGGGTGGCATTCTGGGGGCAGCGATTGAGCACATCACTGATAAGGTTGGCCCTGTGTGTGCTGGGATGTCAGTTATGGTGTATGAACTGATGATGGCATCACTGACACCGGTGAGGGTTGGTTTCCACTCATTGTTGGCTTGCTGGACTCACTGTGGTACATGGCCGCGGCGGTTTTGCATGGGGTGCAACGCTTCGTGGCGGGGGGAGTTGGTGGCGCGGCGTTGTGAGGTGTCTGCGCGGCCTGCCCCCTGCCTGCCAACCGCCCGCAGATGTGGGGTGCAGCGTGTGCGGATGGCGGAAGCCTGCTCTTATGCCGCCAACTTGATCATTTGTCAATCGCTGTAATGGCTGCTTCCCCTGGCGCCCGCCCCTGCTGCCCGCAGACGTGGAGTGCAGCGTGGTGGATGGCGGCAGCCTGGGCTCCCGGCGCCACCTCAACATCCGTGGCAAGTCGGCCAACCTGCCTGCCATCACCGACAGGGACTGGGCTGACATCAAGTTTGGCGTGGAGGTGAGGTTAGGGCGGTAGTCTTTGCATCATAGAAGTGGAATGCAGGCGGGGAAGTGTGCGCTGGGGTGGAAGGCTTGTTGTGGTGGGCGTGGGGTTGGGTGGAAGGCAGGCCCCGGTGGTTGCGCAGGCTCCTACGCATGCGGGGGCATGCGCCAGTTAGCTCTGTGCCCTGAGCTAGCTGGCTGCTGACCGCTGAGCTGGCTGCTGACCTGCCATGGCTGCTGACCTGGCATTGCTGCAGGTGGGCGTTGACTACTACGCCCTCTCCTTTGTGCGCGATGCAACTGCCATGTGAGCGCGTGAGGCCAAGTCTTACACACCCTGGGGTGCCGGACTGCCTGTGTTTGGGTGTCGTGCCACCCCACTTGCCAACCTGCGTGCCGTTGCCATGTTTTCCGCAAGCTCTCAAGCTCTGTAGCTACCATTAAGCTGACCCTCTGCTGGTTTCGCCCCTATCTATCCTTGCAGCTACGAGCTGAAGCAGTACCTGGCGGATGAGGGTGCGCTGCGCTGCGCTGCGCTGTGCTGTGCTTATGCTGATGTGCCGTGCCGTGCCATGCCGTGTTGTGCTGCGCTGCGCTGCGCCGTGCCATGCCGTGGTGTGTTGCACAGTGCTGCGCTGTGCTGCTGCGCTGCCTTGCTTCTGCCGCCAGGCCCTGTTGGCCGCGAACAGCGTGTGAGGTATAAAGTGAAAAGAGCAGTGTGTTGAGGACCGTGTGCAGTGTGCCCACCCTGACTCGCTGTGCGCTATTGCCGCCTTCCCTGCAGGCCTGGTGGGCACCTCCGCCATCGGCGTCCTTGCCAAGATCGAGTCTGCCGACTCAGTTGCACACCTGGACGAAATCCTGGACGCGGTGAGTTGCCACTTTCTTTCTTGCCATTGTCTTCTGCGTTCTGGCAGGCAAACAGAGAGCCCTCGCAGGTGGCGAACATGGAGGGGTGCACAGCAAGCTCAGCAGGCACAGCAGGCATTGCTTGTTTCTTGTGTTCCAGCTGCCTGCGGCTTGCAGGCTGGGGAGGTGGTGCGCTGCCCTTGCGCACTGTGGCCGAATCTGACCGTTGGCAAGCAGCAGCACAGCACGGCCCTCTGTGTCGCATCATCACCTGCCGGCACCTGTGTTGCTTGCTGCTGTGTGCGCTCTGCAGGTGGACGGCGCCATGGTGGCGCGTGGTGACCTGGGAGCGGAGCTGCCTGTGGAGGAGGTGAGGCGGGGAGCGGCGGCAGGGGCGTGGGGTACAGAGGGGACCTCCAACGTGGGGGCTGCGCTGCTGCCTGCGCTGTGGTCGCCAGCACGCGGGCACAGGGGCAGGTGCTGGGGGAAGCAATGGTGAGGAGCGGGCGCAGCCTGCCTGACTGCCTCGGGTTGTCTCGTCCCGTCCTGCATCCACCTGTCACACCGCACTTCCGCATGCAGCCCAGTTGCACATTCAACCGGCTGTGTTCTCCCGGCACAGCCTGTCCTCTCCCCCTCATGCCTGCCCCCAGGAGCGCCTGCAGTGCGCCTCTGGCCACATGCGTGTGGTGTGCCCTCCCCCTGTCCTTTGTCATCCCCCCTGTCTAGTACTTACAACCGGCCCATCCCGCCTGTGCACCCCCGCCCCCCACCCCGCAGGTGCCCTACTGGCAGAGCAAGATTGTGCAGGGGTGCCGCAAGCGGGGCAAGCCGGTGATTGTGGCCACCAACATGCTGGAGTCGATGGTTGGGAACCCCACGCCCACACGGTGAGGAGCGGAAGAGGTTGTTTAAGGAGGGGGACTGTGGTCGCGCTTTAAAGTACGGACTGAAGTAATTAATGCTTTGATTGCGTGCTAGAGGATTGTGTACCCCGCTGGTGGGGCAGCCCACGCCCACACTGTGGGCAAGGGTGGGGCGGCAGTAGGGCTGCGAACACAGCAGCTGTGTGGCTGCGTGGTGCCCGTGCTGCCTCTCCGCTAGGCTTTGCGTGCTGTGCACAGGCGAGCAGCAGGCCTCCAGCTCCGCTCTCAAAAGGGAGCCCAACACGCCCGGTGTTGGTCGTCCTGCACCTGCTATGCCTGCTGTGCTGCGATGAGGTGTCTGGCACTGCCTTGCTGTGACTGTCGGGTGCTGCACTGACATGTCTACCTTGCCATGCTGTGCCCGCTGTGCCTGCTGCCCTTGCCATGCAGCGCTGAGGTGTCTGACATTGCCATCGCTGTGCGCGAGGGCGCCGATGCAGTCATGCTCTCAGGTGCGTCTTGTACCTCCCCCCCGGCAGCCCGGAACTTGGAATGCCTGCTCCTGCAGTACGCACCCCCCCGCAGCTGCCTTCCACCATGCCAGGGCGGCACCGCCAATGCGTGCACACGAGTGGGGTTCGGTCTATTTAGTACTGCCATGCCACCTGTGTAACTAAACTGTGTGCGCTGCCCTGCAGGCGAGACTGCCTACGGCGCCTTCCCCTTCAAGTCTCTGGACACAATGACGACGGTGGCACGGCGCACTGAGCTGTCCATGCTGCGCTACCACGTGAGCGCTGCTATGCCTGCTGTGCCTGCTGTGGTTGGTGACCCAGCTGGAAGGGCTGCTGGAGGGCTGCAGGTTGGACGTGGGGTGCTCAGGGGCCAAGCACCAGCCCCTGCTTGCCCCGCCGCGCACCAAGCTGCGGGCCCAGGCTTGTCACTTTGTGTGCTGCTTTGCATGCTGCCTCCGATAATCCTGCTTTCGCCGCCGCCTTGAACCGGGTAAATTCACCCACGGGTGGACACCCTGGCATAATGCTGCCTCTTGGTTAGGCAACCGGCGTGGTTCTGGCAGTGCGGAACGGTGCGTGCTGCGATGACCACTGCACCGACCACTGCATCGCTGTATTGCGTTTGCACGGCACGCGGCGGTACGGCAGCGGCGAAGCGTCCCCCATTGGCTGGATCGCCCCTCCTCTGTTGCATCGTTTGAATGTTTCTATTTCTGTACTGCTTCGCCTTGCAGGGCACGCGGCGGTACGGCAGCGACGAGGCGCCCCCCATCGACTGGATCATCCCTCCCGGCCGCCGCACCACCGTGAAGGATGAGAACCTGTCAGAGATCTTTGCCTACCACGCAACAACGGTGTGTGCCGTGTGTGTGGGTGTGTTGACAGGTGTGGGGTGTACAACAGGCAGCCACGGGTGGAGGCGCTACACGCCCACTGGACCCCTCACACACACCGCCGTGGCATGGCAGGCACAGAAGGCACCCTTCACAAGGGTGCCTGCAATCCTCCACCCGGGCAGGCACCCTTGCGAAGGCGCACTTCTGTGCCTGCCATGCCACGGCGGTGTGTGGGAGGGGTCCAGTGGGTTTATAGCAGTAAAAGCAGAGGGGAAGGTTGTGACGAGCAGTTGCTGGATTACACTTTTGCCTAGCATGCGACCACTGTTTTCCTAGTGGGCGGGTTTATGGGGGCATCGAAGGCGGGATGGGTGCCGCTCACTCTGCATGCTCTACGCCACACAGACACCGCTCAACTGCACGCCACCAACAACACATTGTTGTGCCCCCTCCCCTCTGCCACAGATGGCCAACACCCTCAAGTGCCCGCTCATTGTGTTCAGCCGCAAGGGGAACATGCCCGCGCTGCTCAGCCACTACAGGTGCACGCAGGGCGTGGTGTGTGTTTTATTGCTGTAGCTGAGGGGCCTGGCCTGGTGACAGGGTGTGCATCTGGTCCGTCCCCCATCTACAGGTTGATCTGTTCCCTTCTCAAGCGCAACCCACGCCTCACCTGTTTGCTCCCGCCTCACCTGTTTGCTCCCGCTCCTTCCCCCCCAGGCCCGACTGGCCCATCTACTGCTTCACCGAGAACGAGCTGGTGCAGCGCAAGCTGGCGCTGTACCACGGCGTCACAGCCCTCTACATGCGCTTCTCGGAGCAGCAGGAGGCGACGTTTGACAGGCAAGGGGTGGTGCTCAGTTGTTCTCGTGTATTTGGCTGAGGCCGGCAAAGGTATGCGCTCTGTCACAGTGCCACCACCTGCAACTTGGCTGGCGCCGTTGTCAGAGCAGAAGGAGGTTTCATGTGACAGCAATCGTGGGCATGTGAAGGTTGAGCAGATGGCGGTGCCCGCCCGTCTTCTCGCTCCCCCCCACCAGCTTCTCTGCACCTGCCCACTTGCCTGCAGGGCGCTGAACATGCTGAAGGAGCGTGGGCATGTCAAGGGCGGGCAGATGGTGGCGCTGGTGCAGAGCGGGCGGCGCGCCATCTGGCGCACCAATAGCACGCACGTCATTCAGGCAAGGCAGCGTGGGGTGGGGCGCTTGTGTGCAAGTGTGGCGGCGTGCTCTGCATCACCCGAGGGGGCGGGTGGTTGTACAAGGGAGGAGGGGCCAGCAGCGAGATACAGGGCATGCTTGTACAGGCGGTACAGGGTGACCATGAATGTACAGGACTGCAGAGGGCTGTGCAGGGCCGCATTTGCCGCACCAACAGCACGCACGGTGGCTGGTGAGGCGGGGTGGCATAGGCAGCACGCCTCATCTTCCCACCCCACTCCGCATGGGGCGGGAGGGCCGCGGCACGGTTCAGCTTGGGGTGAGGTATGCATGCTGTGCTGTGCTGTGCTGTGCTGTGCTGTGCTGTGCTAAACCTGCTCCCGGTTCCCTCCCTGCAGGTGCGGGCAGTGCCGGCGGACCCCCGGGAGGACAGCAGCGAGGAGGAGAGCGACGGTGATGCGGCGCCGGCGTCGCGGCGCCCGGGCGCCGCAGCGCGCGAGCAGGGCGCTGCGTGAAGGCAGCTAGCTGCGTGGTGCGCTGTGGTGGAGGCCGCCTTTGAGCTGTTCGCCATGTCGAATGAATGAATTACCTTTATCAATGAATGCAGTTGACTCGGTGAATTGCTTTTCTGTGGTTTGTTTCCAGTCTGTGCCACCTGTAATCATGCGCTTCAGCGGCCCCGCTCTGCTGGCCTGCATTGTGATTCTGGACAGGTGTTGTGCCTTACAAGGGGCCTGTTGCTAGAAACAGTGCGAGGGCTGGGCCTACAAGTGTGCAATACTACAAATGCAGTGCGAGAGCGGGGAGAGAGGGGGAAAGTGAAGGTATCAGTGCTCGTCTGCCTGCGTTTCTCTGCTCAGAAAAGGGCAGCACCCAGCTGCCAGGAGGCTGCACCAAGTACCCCGCTGATGCCTGCCGCCGCTGCCTGGTGGGGGCTCGAGCACAGCGAGCGAATCTCACTCACAGGCCGCTTCCCACGCGTGCCAGGGATGTTTGCTGCCTGTCGGCCGGCTATTGGCCAATTGGATGGGGCTGCTGTCTCAGGCAGAGGGGGCGCTGGCTCAGCGCACTGCGTTAGCCAAGGCTCTCCGCGAGCTAGTGTGGAATGAGGCTCAGGGCAGGCCGTTGGCGGAGGTGCGGGAGTAGACAAAGAGGACGGTTCCCAGGCAGGAGATGAGGGTGAAGAGGATGAGAAGGTTGCGGGGGTCTGCGCAGGAGCGCCGCCGCCGCCGGATGCGCCGCCGCACCTGCAGGCGGGCAGGCAGGGGAGCGAGTGAGTGGGCAGGAAGTGAGCAGGCAGGGGAGCCAGCAAGCCATCAGTGAGCAGGCAGGGAAGTGAGTGAGCAGGATGTGAGCAGGAAGTGTGCAGGCAGGCAGGAAGTGAGCAGGACAAGGGGTAGGATCAGGCTGGGCAGCAGCTCAGCAACCACTCGCATCCATGCAGCGCTGCCAGACGAGCACGCCAGCAAGGCGCTGCGAGTGCAGCAGCACGCAGGCCAGCTGGTGCATGCTGAGGGCGGGAGGGCTGCCATAGTAACCGCACTGGCTGGACCAAGCCCAGGGCTCACCTGCTCTACTGCTGGGCTCATGGGGTTGGTGCTGCTGATGTCCCTGCACACAAGGGGAATGGGAGGGGACCGGTCAGGAGGGGATCGGTTAGGAGGAGATGGGCGGGCACGGGGACAGGCAAACAGGCACAGAAGCAGGCACGTGCAGTGCGTGCAGGGGTGCTGTCTGCTGCATGTGATGTAGCAGCGCCTGTCAGGCTGCGGCGGCAAGCCATCCCCCTGCAGGCGGCACGCGGCAGCGCCCCCCCAGATCAGACACACTGGCTATAGCCCGCCACAGCCAATCAGTGCCCTTGTGCACACCCGCCCCAGCCCAGCCCCTCGACCAGGCCTCGCAACCTTCATCCTGGCTCTCATGTATGCCCCCTCCCGCTCCTTCCCTCCCTCCCTCCCTCCCTCCCACGCCTCACTTTGTGGTGACCGGCAGCGAGCTCTGGAAGAGCGAGGGGAAGACCCGCTTCATTGTGCGCTGTAGGCTGCCCTGCCGCTTGGCGTACTTTTGCGCCGCATCCGCATCTGCGTCCAGCTGGCCGTGCATGGCGGGCGATATCTCTGCATTTGCCACCCCCATGCGGCTGACGTAGCTTGTGGGCTGCGTTTGTAGGTAGGCGTCCGCTGCTGAGGGGCCCGATGCAGAGCCCTGCCCGCCACGCTGCCCCGCGCCCTGCATGCGGCCGAATGTGTGGTGGGGAGGAGGGAAAAGGGCAAGAGTGGACAACTCTAGTGGTGCCGCTGGGTTGCAAGCAGGGTGCAGCTGAACATGCTTGCCCAGTGCTGGTGCAGGAGGGCACACTCGGGTACATGACCCTGCAGCTGCTCCCTCACCCGCTCCCACACACGACGAAAACAGGCCCTCATTGCACCCGCTGGTCCTCATCAACGAGCGGCTGTTAATCCCCTGCACCCTTGTCAAGCAGCGGGAAGACGCCTGTCAAGTAGAGGGGAGAAGTGACCGATTAAGCTCACCTCCACGACGTAGAGCTCGTCAATGTCCTGCAGCTGGTCCAGGCGCGTGATGCGCTCGCCGCTGGACGCCAGGTAGATTGCTTCGATGCCCACCAGCTTCAGCTTGGCTTGCACCTGCACTTTTGAGATGGGGACATGAAGACAAGAGACGATGGTAAGGCTGGCAGGGTGGGGGCATGCTGGGTAGATTGCTTCAATGCCCACCAGGTGCTGCACGTCCGGGTGAAGGAGACATAACCAGGGCACGGGGGCACCTGGCAGGGATACGCCAGCAGGGAACACAACACCCGCATGCGCAGCAACACACAGCATGCGGATAATTGAGCATTTGTGAGCAGCTTCCCCTCTCTGCCAAGGTGCTTCCAGCTGCTTGCTCCTCCCACAGCCACCTCCCCCTACAGCCACATTCCAAAACAGACCCCGCACCTGGCTGCAGAACTGGTCCCACGAGGCGCCGTCCCCAATGGGCACTGCCACCTTGCGCTTCGGCTTTGCATCCTTGACTGACACGAACACCAGGCGGGAGGCGTCCTGCAGACGAGGTAGCGTGGAGCAGCAAGCGCAAGCGAGCGGCGGCGGCTGTGGGCGGGAGCGGCGGCGGAGGCACAGTGATCTGGCGGCTGCGGCCGCTGAGGTGCGCTTGCAGGCAAGGGCCCGTGACCGGCTGGCGGTCAGGAGGGCCTCCTTGCGGCGTGGCCGCCTCACCATGTCTTGAGGCGTCACCCCGAGTCCTCTGCTGCTCGCCATCCGTCTGCTGCTCCTCGCGGGGATGCGCTACCCTGATCTCTGGCAGATGCTACCGCCCCCAGCAGCAATCCGACAGCCGGAGAGGACGGGGCGAAGCAGTGGGTGGCGGAGCCTGCGAAGCGGCGTCACTTGCGGTGCTGGTGCACTGCAATCGGCGATCAATGTATCACTGTCGCGATCAACCGCGTAGGGGCTTGGACTGGGAGCCTTCACACGCGGGAGCTCCACCTGTACATGTGGCACTTTTTGGCAGCCCTCGTGGAAGAACCCTGCGGCCCTGCCTCTCCCAAGCGATCGCGACGCATCCCCGACTGTACGTACCACTCCTGGGGTGACTGCGGGGGCCAGAGAGCACAGGCCAGCACCATGCTGCGGCGTGCGGCCTCCCTGCTTGCTCAACGGGGCGGCGTGGCATTGGAGGCATGCCAGCCCTCCACCTCCGCCGAGGCAGCGGGCCAGTGGGCGCGCGCCTTCACGACGACAGCAGCAGCGCGGGTGCCCGTGCACGCGGAGGAGGAGCTGTATAACAGGTGCGTGGGTTCGGCAGGAAATCGACGAGCCGGCGATGGCGGGCGCAGCGCGCCAGAGGGTCGGGGAAGGGCAGGCGCCGCCGCCCGGCTTCGCCCCGCCGCCGCTGCCGTTGCAACCCTGTTGCCGCCCCTTTCGCGTTCTTTGACTTGCTGCAGGCAGCGGCAGTTCATCAACCTGGGCAACCGTGTGCCCACCATGGCGCCAGATACCTGGGTGGCGCCCAACGCTGTGGTGGTGGGAGATGTGGACCTCTATGAGCGGGTGCGCCTGTGTGGAGGCAGCCTGGTGTTGGTGGCAGCAGCCTGGGCAGCTGGGTGGTGCAGCGCAACATCAGCCGGAGGCACAAACCCTGCAAGTCAGGCATCTGGGCGGGGCAGCTCGGCATGGGGTGCCATGACACACAGGCGATAGGCGGCAGGGTGTCAAGGGGCGTCCGCCTGCTGAGCGCTGGGGGCCATGTCAAAATATGCTGCGTGCGGCGGTGCGGGGAGCAAGGCCTGGGGCCCTGGCTTCAATCTTAGCATGCCCCACTGTTCTTCTCGCTCATCAAAAACATACATGCCACATAGCCGTCCATCGCTTACTGCTGAGTGCTACACAGTCTGTTCTCATGTGTTTCTCTTCCTCACTAAGCTGTCCTGCCGCTCTGTGCCGTGACCCGGCATCTGTCTGCCTGCAGCCCTCCAATCTAGTACGGCTGCGTGCTGCGCGGCCTCTGTCTCCTGTTGTCTCTGCAAAACCGTCCTGCTGTGCTGTGCCGTCCCCCCCTGCCCGCAGACCTCCATCTGGTATGGCTGCGTGCTGCGCGGCGATCTCAACCGGGTCAAGGTGGGGGCCTTCACCAACGTGCAGGACCGCACCGTCATCACCGCGGCACGGTGAGCGCCGGGAGCAGCATGAGGGCGGGCAGGGAGGGGGCAGGAACAAGGGGTGGGGGCCCACACAATCGTCCCGACCGCTTGAAGAGGGCGGGCTGGGACGGGAGCGGGAAGCAGGGGTGGCGGAGGCCCGGGGAGTGAGGGAGCAATACAGCCCAGGGGAGTGCGTGTGCAGAAAATGAAGGAGGGATTCTCGTGGAGGGCGGGCTGGGTCGGCTGCCGAGGCGCGCTCCCCCGCTGCGCACAACCATGCCTCGCCCACCCCACCCCACTGCCCACCCCACTGTGCTCCTCCCGTGTGCTCCTCCCGTGTGCCCCTCCCCCATCGGCCTGCTTGCGGCGGGCGAAACACGGCCACCCCACCCCTTCGTCCCCTGCCTCTCCTTTGCTTACCACGTTCCTGCGCCTCTTCTCTTCCTGGGCCCCCCTCACCCCTGCAGCTCCTCCCCCACCGGCCTGCCGGCCGCCACGGTGATCGGGCGCAGCGTGACCATTGGCCAGTCCTGCCTGCTGCGGTCGACCACGATTGAGGACGAGGCGGTGGTGGGGGACAAGTGCGTGCTGCTGGAGGGGAGCCTGGTGGAGAAGCACGCGGGTGAGCGCGGTGTGCTGTGGCGCTGCCGCGGCGTTGTGCTGTTTCTGCCTCATTGCTGGCAGCGGAAACGAGGGTGGGAGGGGCAGTGTTGTGGAGCGGAAGGACTGTGGGTCAGGCAAGAGTGCCAGGGGCACATTCCCTCCAACGGGCTTATTTTTACAGTAGAGAGAGAGATAGTGCACAGGGGGCGGCAGTGCAGGTTGCCAGCGCGATGTGGGGGAGCCAGCGGGGGGTGCTGGCAGGGGGGAGCGCCGGGGGGCACGCATGGCAAGGGAGTGCTTGGTCCCTGTCCCATCCTACGCTGCCGGATGCAGAGCATGGCAAGTGCAGCTGGTTCCAGAGTGCCTGCCACCTTCAGGGCCCACCATGCGCCTCCCTCCTTCCCACCCACTCCCGCCCGCGCTCTGGCAACCTCCCCCCGGCCACCCACCCTCCCTGCCCCCGCAGTGCTGGCGCCCGGCAGCGTGCTCCCGCCTGGGCGGCGGATACCCTCTGGCCAGCTGTGGGCGGGCAGCCCCGCCAAGTTTGTGCGCAACCTGTCCAAGGACGAGGTGAGGAGGGGGAGGAGGCGGTGGTGGAGGGGGTGGTGGTACTGGTGTGGGGGTGCAGAGTGAGCAGAAGGGTGTGCTGAGGCAGAGGGATGCCCTGCCACAATTGCTTGGGATCTGTCCAAGGGTGAGAAGAGGTGCCGGCTCAGGGGAGGTGGCACATGGGTCAGGACCAGCCCCCCAGACGATTGGCTAGCGCAGAGGGGAGCAGTCGCGGGGGGGTGCAGTAGGGAGAGGGGAGGGTGGCTGCTCACGTGAGTGGCGGCAGTGAGCGGTTGGCACCAGGCACCCTGGCCAGCAGTTGTTTCATGACTCCCGCCACTCTGTTGCATTCTCATGTTGCATTTCTGCACTTGCCTTCTGCAGAAGGCGGAGATTGCCGGCCTGGCCAGCAGCGTGTTCCGCCTCGCCGACGCGCACAGCGACGGTGAGAGCGCACGCGAACCCTGCCTGCCTGCCTGCCTGCCTGTCGCACGGTCTGCCTTGCCGCTCGCCGCTTGCACAACGTGCCAGCGCTGCTGCCTGCCTGCTGCTGCTGCTGTTGTTGCTGCTGCGACGGGCTCTTGGTAACGTGTGTGCACGGTGGTTTGCCTGCCCCCGCAAGTGGTTGTCCCCTTGAATCTGTTGCTGCTGATCCTGCATTCCCCCCTTACACTTGCCTGGCAGGCACCTGCCCTACCCTACCGCATTTAAGAGGGGCAAGAACCGGCCCACCTCTTTCCACCCCAACTGATTGCCCCTGGCTCACTCCCCGTCATGCCCATGCGCAGAGTACCTGCCCTACCCCAGCGCCTATGAGGAGGCCGAGAACCTGCGCAAGATCCTGAAGCCCGACTCTGCCCTGGTGGAGGGCGCCTCCCTGGAGAAGGCAGCCGCCGCTGGCCTCTAGGCAGGCCACCACTGGGCAGCCGCCGCTGGCCTCTGAGCAGGCCACCACTGGGCAGCCGCCGCTGGCCTCTGAGCAGGCCACCACTGGGCAGCCGCTGCTGGCCTCTGAGCAGGCAGGCCGGCAAGCCCACCAAACCAGCCTGTGAAGCAGGGGCCCTCGCGCCCCTGCCCCACTCGTCTCCTTTGCCAGGCGGGCCCGTAGTGCCGCAGGGTGTGCTGCGGCGCTGGTGCTAGCGGGCGCTGCGCACCCCCTCCCTTGCTGTTGTACCTCGAATGCTGCTGTAGCCGCCTGCGAGAATCCTCCTCCTTGCCGTCCCCTCCCTTTTTCTTGTCTTTTGTCGCTGTTGCTCCTGGCACAGCCCGCGGGCCTGAGGCCCTGGCTGCTGGCTGCCTTGGACGCGCTGCCGCTGCCTCCACACTTTCTGTTAAACACTGCCAAGCAGGGGAGGTGCAGCATTGTGTGTGTTGAGCCCTCTACCTCAACCGTGCCATGCCAACCTTTGTGAGGCCAAGAGGTGGGCCAGGCGGGGGCAGTATGATGAGGGATGCATTTCGTCATCCGCTGGACGTGTGTGTATGGAAACGTGGCCCGTTATGCAGCCTGTACCAAGCCTGTACCGAGGGCATGCAAGGCATGTATGCGTTAGCATTAGCATGCAAGGCACCTATGCAACCTGTACCGAGGGTTTCAAGGCCCTGCATTGCAGAGAGGCACTGTGGGTGGATGCACGAGTGAACAGTGCCCAGGGCGGTGGGCGGCGGGGCGGGTTGGACACGAAGTGCTGGGCGGCGACACAGCCTCTGGTTCCTTAATTGTCACTCAATAATGCATTCCCACCTTCTCACCTAGTGCTGGTCGCTCACTAAGCGTAGCTCGATGCAGATGTGAATTCAAACTCTCAACAGGTGGGCAGGCAGGGCTGCCACAGACCGCACGCTGTGTCCCAGCTGCCCTGTCATCAGCAGGGCAGGCTCGAACCTAAGGTGCTTGGAGCAATTTGGGCGCTGCCCCATGTCCCCAGAGTGTTACTGAGGGAGGGCCTGTGCACGAGGGGTGCAGGGGTGCAGCACCATGCCCATCTTCACCCCGTCCCCGCAGAGCAGCCTGCGGCCCAGCGCAGCCGGCGGAGCCGACGATCTGGATGTGCTTGCATCCCGGCTGGCCAAGGTGCGGGCCATGCCAGATAGGAGACGAGCGGCCCGCAGACGCGGCGGCCTGGCTGCGCTGTGCGGAGCTGGAAGACGATTTCAAGGCGGTGCTGTCCAAGTGGCGGGAGTGGCCTGACGACGGGCGGTGCGACGACAGCGTGCGGGCAGTGGCTCTGCTACTTGCCGCCGCAGACGCCGCGCCCGCGGAGTTAAGAGGTGAGCGCTTTCTCAGCTTGCAATCTCTCTGGCTGACCAGCCGCCACTGCTACACTGGCACGGTTGGAGGTGCGGCTGGCCAGCAGTGCAGGAAGCAACAGTCATATGTTTTGCAGCGTGCTGCCAATGCTGTGGCATTCCTTGTGCTGCACCGCCACTTCCCTGCGCCTGTTGCCCTGGGGAAAGCTGTGTGCAAGGCATTCCCGTCCGCTGTTGGCTAGCTTGTGCAGGCTCTCCCATCTCATGCCCGAGGCGGGGGCCCTCATGCTGCTTGGATCCTTGGGTTGCCGTTCTGGCACTGACCATGCCTGCCCGCGCCTGCCGCGTGCGCGGCCCCCTGCCTGCTAGGTGTTCCTCCCAACCGAGGAACAGGAGCTCTGGGTGACGCGGCTGCTGGGGCCCGCCATGCTGCCAGCCGGGCGCGGCCCGACTGGGAGGCTGGCCTCGCGGCCAAACCTGGATCTGGCCAGGCACATTTGGGGCGACCTCAACGACCCCAGTGACTGGGCGCGCGCACGGCCGTCCCCCGACGAGTTGCTGAAGTGGGTGGGCGCAGGTGAGGCGGGGCCGTCTGGGGTGCGCAGTCACAGGGCATGCAGGCGGCATATGTGCGTGAGGCTGCCCTGTGCCATGCGTGAGAGGCAGCAGCATGCCAAGGGCGCAGCGCATGCCAACTGAGCTCCGCTTGAGCTAAAAGCTTCCCAGCTGGGGTGAGCGTGCGGCCGGATGGAGGGCGTGCGGCACTTGAAGCATGGGTGGCGTGTTTCACAGGCTGCGTTGAAGGCAAGGGCAGGCAGCGCTCCAACCCACCTCAGACCTTGCATTGCCTGCCTGCCTGCCTGCCTGCCTGCCTGCATGGCCCACGTCACTCCCACTGGAGCCATGTGCTCCCCATGGTACTTTCTTGTCCCTTGCAGCATACGAGTACAGCTTTGTCATGTCAGCGCAGGGCTTTGACTTCATGGTGTGGGTGTATCACCACTTCTGCCGCTGCGGCGTGGCGCTCAGCTGCGGCGAGGTGGTGGGCGCTGTGCGCGCTAGGCTGCGCCAGCTGGGCAGCCCCCTGACCGGTGAGAAAACTGTGGGCTGGTCGGCAGGCAGCAGGGACTGGCAGCGTGGGCACAGGTTCTTTATGAATTTGCTCAGCCGGCTGCCGGCGGTGGTCAAAGTGTGACGCATTCGTGCCACCTGCGGCGGGCTTGTGTTGCCGCCTCATGGCCCCTGCACTGTGTATATCTTTCCACCAGGGAGCACATGCATGCACAGCCCGGTCCCTTCGAGGTCGAGGGATGCTAAGCAACGTGTGAGCATTCCATGCACGCCATGCATTCCACCTATTCCACGTATGTGTTGTTGCCTCCCGCAGTGGAGGCGCTGGCCCACTTTGTGCACCACCAAAAGGTCTGTGTGGCCAAAATCATGTTTGAGCATCCGGAGGAGCGCCAGCACGGGGCACTCAAGGTGTGTCAAGGTGTGTTAAGTTGTGGCGTGGCGCTTGGTGTGTGTCAAAACAAGCGCGTGCACACTCCGGTGCACGCTTTTGGCCACCTGAGTCGCTGCCACTGCACTGTAGCCTAGCGCCTTGCCCGTGGCTGCCACATGCCTCAGCACATGCCTGGAAGAGGGAGGAGAAGAATTCGCCCGTGGTCGTGGGTTAAGGACGCCAGCGGAGGTGTGGGCAGCCATGTGCCATGTTCCAGCGGTTGCCTGGGCCACAGTATCATTGGCATCGCTCACAGTGCTCCCTTGGGACCTTGCCCGCCTGCGCCCACCCTCTGCAGGCCGTGATCGGCACCAGCCTAGCACAGCGCATGCTGCGGCTGCGCCCCAGCTCGGTCCGCACCCACTGCATCGCCGCCGCCGGTTTCCTGGGGCTGTCGGAGGCTGCAGTGGCACAGGTGCTTGCGCGGCAGGGGCTGCAGCTGGTTGCGCGGCAGGGCGGCAAGGAGCCGTATCACGAGGCGCTGCTGCACTATGTGGCGGCAGCAGCACTGATGCACGGCGCGGGCGGCAGCCGCACAGTGAGCGTGGCTGCGCTGAGTCAGGTGCGGCCGTGTGCGGGGAAAGGCGGCGGCTGCAGCTGGAGGGTTCCGTGCACACAAGCGTCTTCTTGCAACTGCGAGCCTACAATGGGCACTGATTGGGTGGCCGTGTTTTCTGGCGCCCTGTCGTGCCGCTTCCACCGCCGCTGCTACTGCGTCTGCCGCTGGCCGGTGCAGGAGCTTGCGGCGGCCAAAGCCTGCACAGCTGCCTGCAGACACTGGCTGCCCACCATGCTGCGAAGCACACTGCGCCACTACCGAGACCTGCCCATCAGCGCCGCCCAAGTAGAGGAGGCCGAGCAGGCAAGGCTGGCGTTCCTCTGCTCAAGCTGCAGAGCCCCTCCTGTTCAGCCTGCGACTCTGCACACTGTGACGGCCGCTTCCCGCTGTGTAGCCGACATGCCTGCCCCCGACTCGACTCCCTGCTGCAGGCGGGGCGTCCCACGCTGCCCTGTGTGCCCAGGGCGCTCCCCGCTGGCTTGCTGCCGCCAGAGGCTGTGATGGTGGGTGGTGGGGTGCCTTGCTGGCCCGCCAGCTAGGCCAGTGCCAGTTGCATGTTGCCTGTGCTGTGTTGTGCTTGTTGTTGACATCACGTGGTCTATTCTAGCGGCCAGCACAGCGCAGCGCAGCATGTTGCGTTGAGTCTCTTGACACGCCCCTGCCGCCCGCCCTGCCTGCTTGCAGCCCCGCCACACGCCAGCGGTGGACTGCGACTGCCGAGCATGCCGGCAGCGCCGCCTGGAGAACAGCCAGTGCTTTTACTGCCACCATATGGTGACTGAAGTGAAGCGATGCTCCGGCTGCCGCCAGGTTGCCTACTGCAGCCGCGAGTGCCAGAGTAGGTTGCGTGCACACGAGTGCAGGGGGATGACAACTGCTGCTGGTTGTTCGTGTGCCTGCTGTGCGAGGCAAGTGCTCAGGCTGGCATCAGGCTAGCAGCCTTGCAGGGCTGCGTAGCGGGCCTCCTTCCCGGGCCCCGCTGCAGCCGGTTGAATCCGCTCAAGATGGATGTGTCCGATCACAGCATGTGGCCCATTTTGCATGCACGGCTTACCCCGCAGCCTAAACGAAAGTTCCTCTCGACCCTGCGCTGCAGAGCAGCACTGGCGGGGCGTGCACAAGCACGAGTGCCAGGCGCTGGCGGCGGGACGTGTCGGGCAGGTGTGAGAGCTTGTGGCGCCTGGCAGCGCGAGCATTGCAATGACATGAGCCTTGGCAAGTGAATGGGTTGTGCTGCAAATGGGGTGCGACACGGAGGCAACCACTTTTTGGATCAACTGTTCAGAGCTATTGGAGGGGAAGGGCGAGATGGCATTGGCATGACGGTGAGCAGGCGCAGGCAGAGCGCTGCCACCATCATGGTGTGGCCACCCAGGGCCCTGTGGCGCCCAGGCCTCGAATCCTAGAGGAAGGCAGCCAGCTGTTCTTTGTCTTCTTACACAGTCTCCTTGCATACTTTTGAGGTGTAATGAAGGCAAGTACAATAAACACCAGCAGGCCCATGGCAAAAGGCAGTATGCGACACAGCAGGCGTCGGCGCAGCATAGCACTTGCAAGGATGCTCATCATGGGGCGGAGTGTACTGTAACAAAAGGAACACGACAAATTCATAATAATTTAAATCAATGATTGCTGCATGCATAGTGGGGTCCCTTGCCATGCTAAGCCGTGCTGCCCGCCCGCATGCTGGGTTGCCATCAGCACGTTGCGGGCCTCTTGTGCAAGCCAGCGCCCCAGTGCCGAGCAGCCACGCTGATGCTGCTTCGGCTGCCAACTGTTGGGCCCAAAAACAATACCAGCACCGGCACGCGCAATGCTTGCGCTGCGAGCTGTGCTGCTCCGGCTCGCGCTTGCCTGCGCTTGCCAAGCCGCCGCACAACGCCTGGCGACCGCACGCCAGCCTCAGCAGTGGACAGGCTGCCTCGTTCAGGCCAATGCACTGAGCTCCGTAATCATCACGTTGATTGCGTCGTAATGCACGCGCACATCCGTCTGCAGGCATGCAGGCACACAGCGTTGACGTCAGGAGGGCTGCGGTGCTTGAGGGGCGGTGAGCGGCAGACGCCTGTTCTGTGCCCAACAACGGGGGTGAGCACACGTGGGAATTGGGGGTTGCTACCCCGTGCCCCTGTCATGAGGCCGCTGTCAGGGAGGCAAGTATGCCAGCGCCAGGGGATGCTTCCCTGTGCACTGGCTGGCTGGTTGCTCCGCCACGTGAGCCTGTGCATGGCAGGGGGCGCTGAGCAAACGCATGCGGGTCTGCTTGCCGATGAGGCACGCTGTGCCCTTGTCGACAGCAGGTGCAGGGCGTGGCTGTTGGCACCCCATGCACAGATGCAGTCACTGCATCGGTTGCAACTCACATAGAAGCCAAACTCGGGCAAGCCGCCCGCCGTGAGCTGCCCGCAATATGCACCGTACGAGGTGATCCCCAGCACAAAGAGCGTGTTTGTGGACTCATCGCCAGCCAGCAGAGGGCCGCCTGCGCAGTGGGGCATGCCAGTTGGTTTGTGCACGCGCTTTGACATGGGCAGCAGCGGCATACGCGTGGGGAAGCCCAAAGTCAAACAGGGAGGTGCCATGCATGCAACAAGCAACAAACGCTGGCGCTAGGCCAGGCACCTCTGCTGCCTGGCATAGTCAAGTGCCAGACACCAGCCAGGCAATGCAGGGCAGCTTGCTTGTTTTTGGGTGTCGTACAATCTGGTTTCTGCGCACCCTGAGGGGGTTCCATTGGAAACGCCAGCATGGGCAAGGAGGCGGTACAGCTGGGCAGTGCAGAGAGATGGCAGTTCCCATGCAGCGGCAGTACAGCCTGCAACGACAGGAGTGCGGCCTGTGCTGCATTGCCAACGCACCAGAATCTCCTTGGCAGGTGTTCGCTACGCCGCCTGCGCAGACGGTGCCAGGCTGGCCAACCTGTGGGCACGTCTCGCCCAGGTAGTTGACAAGCGCGGCACTGCAGCAGGCAGGCAGTTGAGGGTGGGGGAGGGGGAGGAGGGGGTGCAGGCGCGGCGGTGGGGGTGGGGGGGTGCTGAGGGGGATTGATGGTCTAAAGCACGCCAAGAAGGCAGCTGCTGGTCACCAGGCACGGTGCCTGCAGCAAGCCTAGAAGGCACATAACGCAGCGCACACATCGCAGGGGGTCTGGAGGGTTCAGACGCGGCCTTCCACAACAGGGGCACAGACGGTAGCGTTGCTGGCGCATGTACAGGCTCGTGCTACGTCCTCACAGCTTATTCACAGATACGATGCACAGCGCCTGGCACTCACGTCAAGGTGTTGGTGGTGCCAGTGTCATCCTCCAGCTCGGTCTGGTTGGTGTCGCCGTACCCAGCAATCTGAGAGGAGCCAGGCGGGCCGGGGCGGTGGCAGGCAAGCCACGGTGAAGCAGGTGTGGGTGGTGCAGCCCAGGCTTGCTCAGCACGTGCTCCATGGACCCGCATGCACGCAGGCATGCAGCCAGGCACAGCCCTCAGGAAGCACGCGTTGGTCTCACCAGCAGTGTCTCGCCGACGGGCGGCATGTATGCGTCGCCCGCAACGGCCCCAACGGGGGTCACAGTGGTAGCTTCTGCCAGCTTCACCACAGCCACGTCGTAAGGTGCCGTCTTGTCGTTGGCATCAGCATCGGGAGATTGGTACACATAGCCTGCATGCCAGAAGGACAGCCAGCCAGACAAGCTCAGCATGAGTGCAATTGCTGGGCTGGTGCACACGCACTGCTGGTGCCTACTTGTCATGCCCCGCCCTGGGATGGCCATGGGACTGGCCTCAGTGCCTACAACCCAACATCCCAAGCAATCCCAACAGTCGTTTGTGCGATTTCCAAGGAGTGCTATGGAGACAGCAGGGGCCGTGGGACTGAGCGGCAAAGCACAGCAGCACCCGGGCTGCACAGCAATTGCCACGGTGTGCTGGCAGCCTGGTGTGCTTCGTGCAGGGCATGCACGACAGCATGTGCTGTGCACGGTGTGTGTGACAGTCACCCCGCATAGTAGGCCCTTGTGCACGGTGTGTGCTGTGCATGCTGCGGCTGCACCCACCTGGGTGGACGCTGACAACTGAGACCGGGATGAGGCGGTCCTTCTCGCCCTCAATGCGCACGGAGGCATCAACGTTGTTCGGGGTGAACTCGCCGTCGGCAAAGAAGCAGTGCGCAGCTGCAGGCAGCATGCGGTGAGGCGGCGGGCAGCGTGTCAGCAGAAGAGGGAACTGCAGTGTTCCGCCAACGGGCAGGGGGATTTGATCCCGCTGCACGCCCAATTGTGGCGCCCTGCGTGGCACCGAGACCGTGCACCTCGCCATTGGCATGCAGGGCACAGGCACGCCACTGGCAGCCCGGGCATGCGGCCCCGCAAGGCCTGCGGCAGCGCACCGGTCAGAACCATGTTATTGTTGATGAGCGTCCCGGTGCAGAAGGGCGTTGCCTCGCCTCCTTGCGCCTCAAGGGTGCTGGTACGATAGAATGCAACAAGGAAGCTGAGGTCGAAGGCTGGATCGATGCTCACGAGCTCGGCTGCGTCGACGCCGTTGAATATGCGGGTGCTGGCAGCGCGCAGCTGGCGGCCTGGAGAGGGCAGGGGCAGGCAAGGCATTGGGGCGCAGGCACGCTGCAGGCGAGTGCAGGACTGGATTTCGCTGGTTGTGCGGGGGATTGAGACGCATGCGGGGCAAGTGGGTGTTTGCAGCTTGCTGAGCCGGCCGCACCGGGGGTTCACCTCCCAATACGCACGTGAGTGAGTGGAGGGGTGGGTGGAGCAGTACAGGTGCACAGCGCGCAAGTGGCGGGTGGCAGAGCGGTTGCATAGGGCTTTAATGAGGCTCTTCAAGCCTCGCAGGGGTGAGTGGGCAACGCAGACAATGCGGCTGGCAGTAAAAGGGGTCTGTGGTAGGAGTGAGGAGGCCGCTGCGGCAGCATGCACTGCCGCGGCGGCAGCATGCCATGGCACTGAGGCGGACGGAGCGGGCTGCGCAGGTAGGCTGACACGCGAGTCGTGCTTACCTGCTGTCAAGGAGGCTGTGCAGAGGAGCAGCAATGCCGCCATGGCGCCGGTGCGGGCGGCGGGGACCATTTTTTAGTGCGTGTGGCTGTGTGAATTGAGTGTGTGTTGTAGCTTCACAACTCCAAGAAGTGTTCTAGGCGCTCGCGCCGGTGGTTTTGAGCGCCGGTGAAGTTCTGGGCTTGTCACTTCCTCGTAACTTCCGCCGGGCGCTCCCTCAGCATGTGTTCAACACATGCTCACCGGGCGTGATGATGCGTTCAGGTCATTGAGCAACACACAACTAACAAGCAAGCTGCCGATTGGGCACTTCCTAGGGACCCCTCCCCGCTGAGGTAGGGGCTCAAGCCGGCAGCAGTCCAGCTCGCCCTCTTCGGGTGCTGCCAACGGGGCGGTGGAGGGGCTGAAGGTGCACAGGTCTGCACACCTGCACCTGCACCTGTGCTGGCACAGGAAGGCCTCATCTGTACAGGCTTTGCTGTGCACACGGCCTGCTGTGAGTGCGGCTTACCCATATTGCTGTCTTACGCAGAGCGGCGCGGGAAAGCTTTTGATTCAAGAACAGGTTGGGGTGCCACACCAACTAGGGGTTGGAACTGCCGTGAGTGACAAATGATTGAACACTCCCTGTCAAATGATCAGGGAATGACCAGAGAAGCAAAGGCCGCATGATGATACCCGAGTTGACTAAACCGGTAGTACCAGTCAAAACCAACCGGGGCACGCACCGTCCCGCCCAGAGTTATGAGCCGGTTCTAGCGGCTGTTGCAACTATCGCCCTTGCTGTGGGGCCAGCCCCCGTGGTGGCCTCAAATCACGCTCTGCTTCCCCCAGTGACAGTTCCTGCCGCACAGCCCCCCTACACCGGCAAGCCAGGCCGCTGCCGCTGGTGCTGCCAGCGCGGCGGCGGCTGTGCTCCGCCTCCAACTGGTGCCGCCTTGGCTGTCACCACGGGACACCCTTCCGAGGCCACTGTATAAAAGATCCAGGTGGCCAGCCATTGCCAGCACCGCTTTGTTTGAGCGCTGCAGTCACCAAGGGGGGGTCGCTGGGCGTCCCGCTCTGCTTGACGGCATTCTACCCTGAAGCCGCCACCCACCCACCCCAATTAGCAGCAACAATGTCGGCAGCAGCAGGGCCGCAGGCGACACTTGAGGTTGACAAATCGGGCATCGCGGTTGTGACGCTGTGCAACCCGCCCGTGAACGCGCTGCAGCCGCAAGGTGAGATGTCGTGAGTGCAGTGGCGAACGCAGCAGACCTGCGGTTGCGCAAACCCCAAGGTTGGCAGAGCTGCCGCCAGCCTGCCGCCAGGCCCGCCGGCGCCGCCCAGCTTTGCTCACCTAGGACCCATCACAACCCCCGCCACCTGTGTGCAGTGCTTGAGTCGCTCTTCTCGGCGCTGCGAAAGGCCCAAAGCAACCCGGATGTGAAGGCCATTGTGATCACCGGCGCCAACGGTGCGGGGCGGGTTGTGGGGTCTGCAGCAGTGCGCAGCCCCGCCTGCGGCCGCCTCTCTGCGGTGCAGAGTGCGCTGGGCGGGACGCCGGCGCGTTCTCGACAGGCAGTTTGCTTAATCTGCACTAGCTGTCTCTGGCGCTGCTGGGGTCCAACACTATGCCCGTTCACCAACCGTGCAAGCTTCCCGCACCCTTTTGCGCGGAGCTATCTGCATGCACTGCCCCGGCCCAGCCCGCCTCACCAAACCGCGTGCCCTGCCCCGCCTGCAGGCAAGTTCTGTGCCGGCTTCGACTTCACCCTGTTTGGCACCCCCGCCATGTCTAGCATCCTGGAGAGGCGGGGGGAGTCGCTGGCGCAGCTGGCAGCGCTTGCTGAGAACGGCAGCAAGCCCACGGTGGCAGCAATCGAGGGCGTGGCCCTTGGGGGAGGCCTAGAGCTGGCCATGGCGTGCAACGCGCGCGTGGCTGCGCAGGGTGAGCACGCCTTGGAGAGAGTGGGGCGGCGGGGAGGGGAGGGGGCAGGGCCAGCAGCAGCTGGGGGGAGAGGGGGTGGAACGGCCATGGCGTGCAAACGCATGCGTGACTGTGCAAGGTGAGCACGCAAAGCGGCGGGGCACCGGGTGGGGTGGGAAGGCAGCAGCAGGCGGCCCTGCCGAAGGCCGAGCGG
The DNA here is from genome assembly GCA_029339195.1 of Micractinium sp. NFX-FRZ. Taxonomy (NCBI): domain Eukaryota; kingdom Viridiplantae; phylum Chlorophyta; class Trebouxiophyceae; order Chlorellales; family Chlorellaceae; genus Micractinium; species Micractinium sp. NFX-FRZ. Next base: position 12,145 of record JAPTJF010000447.1, on the reverse strand, counting down.
TGCCGGCCTCCGTGCTCTCCCGCTTCGTGTGTGCATGCATGCGCGTGCATCCAGCGCATGCAAGCACGTCTGCAGCTGCCTGCCACACCCGACCTCGCCTCCCTCCCCTGCTGCCTCTGTGGCTGTGCGTCCCGCCTGCAGGCGCGCAGCTTGGGCTGCCGGAAGTGCGGCTTGGGCTGCTGCCCGGGCTGGGCGGCACGCAGCGCCTGCCCCGCCTCGTGGGCATCCCTCAGGCAGGTTTGGGTACGGGGGAAGGTTGTGTCCATGCAGGTATGTGGGAGGTTGTGTCCATGCAAGGTACGTGCCAGCCTGAGCCCCACAGCCTGAGCCTCTCTCTCCTGTGTTCTGGCTGGCTGGCGAGGGCAGCAGAGCGGGCAGCGGGGGCCTGCTGGTGTGCACAGGATGCCCTGCCGCACCGGGCACTTGTGCTGCCGCCTCTCCCTCCCCTCCCCTCCCACCCTTCCCATCCCATGCCCCTGCACTCATTCCCTGTTGGCGCAGGCGCTCAACCTGATGCTGAGCGGCACCCCGATCTCAGCTGAGGACGCCTTGAGCATAGGGCTAGTCGACCAAGCGGTGCCTGCGGAGCAGCTGCTGCCAGCGGCCATGCAAGCGGCGCTGGAGCTGGCAGCAGGCAAGGCAGGCGGCGGGCAGGGGCGGCGGCGGCACACGCTGCAGCTGACGCAGCACATGGCGCAGTCGGGGGAGGGGTTTGTGGCGGCGGCCACGGCGCTGCAGGAGGCTGCGGCGCGCGTGCAGCGCAGCATGGCGGGGCAGCAGCACTACCAGCTGCTGCTGGCGGCGGTGGCGGATGGGATGGCAAAGGGGGCGCCCGCGGGGCTGCAGACGGTGAGCGCGCAGCGTGCAGGGCAGGGGGGCGGGGGCGGTGCGGGGCGGGATGGTGATTGAGCTGACCTTGTATCTGCCCGCAGTCTGGCTGCGTGCTCGCTTTGGGTGTGGCGTTGTCCAGCGCCGCCTGCTGCCAGGTATCCGGCCGATGCCGCAGGCGGCAGCTGAACGGCCGGTGGCAGCGCAAGTCCCCTCACAGACTGCGCCTCACCCCGGCGTCCGACCCCGACTCACCTCGTTCCACCCCACCCTGCCCTGCCCTGCCCCTCCCCTGCCGCAGGAGGGCGAGGGGTTCAGCGCCTGCTGCAACTCCCGCCTGCACCGCCAGCTCCTGTGGATGTTCCAGCTGGGGCGAGCCACGAAGAAAGCACGGGGGCCGGCCTGGGCAGTGATGCAGGTGCGCTCCCAGCTGTGGGTGGGCAGCTGAGGCGGGAGGCAAGGGGCGGAGCTGAATGCTGATATCAAACAGGTGGTGCCAGCAAGTGCACTCATCTGCACAGTGGGCGGTCGTCGACTGCCTGTCCTGCACTCACTCTGCATGTCCCACGCCTACAGACCCATACCGTCACTGCTTGTTTTTGTTGCTGGCCTGCCCTTCCACCGCTGATCACCTCCCCCGGTTCCTCCCCCTGTGCCATGGCCCGCCCTGCTGTGCAGGTGGTCCAGTTCTTTGGCCTTGTCTGGATCTGGTTCTACGTCCATCTCATCTACGTGTGGACCTCCTTCATGGTTGGATACAATAAGGCACGAGGGAGGAACAAGGAGAAGCAGGCGGCGGCGGCGGCAGGCAGCAGCAAGGAGGCGGCAGGCAAGCGCAAGAAGGCAAAGTGAGCAGGCGGTGGGAGCCCCGCGCCTGGGCCTGCCCCAGCTCTGGCGTGCACCGTTGCCACCAGGAGCAGCGCTTCTGCACCAGAAGATGGTCCAACACGAACCCACCCAAACCAAAGAAGTTGAACCCCCCCCCCCCCCCCCCCCAAACGTCCAGTTTTGACAGTTTTGTGTTTGGTGCTTCAGGCGCTTGCCGCCATGACCTGCACGCTTCCCCGTTGTTTGCAACACCAGTCATTCTTCCAAGGAGATGAAATACAACCTTGTGTTTCGAGATCGAAAGCCTGAGTAGAGGACAGGGCAGCGCGGGTCAGGCACTTGGAACGGGCGCAGGGAGCCGCCTGCCCCCGCTGTCCCCGCTGGCGGCAGGTGGTGCATAACTCCCTTGCCTAGCTCGCGGTGATCGTCCGATGGCGATCTGATCCTCGGATACTAGACAGCGCTGCTGATTTCCCTCTGCACAGTGGGTGCCGCCCGAATATGGCCGCACCCGGCGCGCCCCAGAAAGGGCCGCGGCGCGCGTGGGTTATGGTTCTTGGCGACGTGGGCAGGAGCCCGCGGATGCAGTACCACGCCTCCTCGCTGTGCAAGACGGTGCGCGCCGGGCGGGTGCCGCCGCCGGCGGTGCCAACACTGCCTGCGTCCCTGCCCGCTCCTGCCTGCCGTTGGCGCCATGCCAGATCCCACTAGCCCATGCGTAAAACACCTCCTCGATTGAACTCCCAACTTGCAGCCTGGGTATGAGGTGGTGCTGATTGGCTATCGGGGGGCAGCGTTGATTGAGGAGCTGCAGGCCCCCGCTGCCGACGGCCGCCTCAAGGTGGCCTACCTGCCAGACCTGTGAGTGGCACAGGTGGCAGGCTGTCAGGATGACAGGCTGGCTTGCAAGCTGATTGGCAGGCAGGCTGTCAGGCTGGCTGGAGGGTCGGCAGGACAGCGTGCAGGCTGGCTTGCAGGGTGGCAGGAAGCTCCAGCCTGGAGCTGTGCTGAGCTGCTTGCCAGGGGGCGGGTCGGAAGCGGGATGCAGGCCCGCGGGGCGCACAAGGCAGCGTGTGCCAGCATCCCACTGCCTGTGCACAGCATATCCAAGCCCCCGCCTCCGGGGCACACCCAACCTCCCACCCTGCACCCATCCCCAACCTCGCCACCCTGCCTGCAGGCCGAGGGTGCTGCGCCGCCTGCCGCGCCTGCTGCAGCTGGCGGCCAAGGCCCTCTTCCAGCTGCTCACCATGCTGTGGCTCCTCCTGGTGGCGCTGCCCCGCCCCCATGTCATACTCCTCCAGCTTCCCCCCGCCATTCCCACCATGCTCGTCTGCCGCCTGGCCGCGCTGCGCCACCGCGCGCGCCTCGTCTTTGACTGGCACAACTTTGCGTACACGCTCATGGCGATTGGCATGGGGCGGGCGCACCCCCTGGTGAGTGGTGCGCCGAGGCTCATTGGTCGAGGCTGCAAGTGTGGGGGTTGCCTGAAGGATGTGACTCGCCCCTCCGCTCCGTCCGCACTGTGCCACCCTGCCCAACCCAACAGCGAACCCCTGCATACCCTCCCGCCTCATGCCCGCCCATGCTGTGCACATTGCCTGGCCATACATACATTTCTAAGCTGGTTCATATATACCCCTTTCTGCAGGTGCGCCTGGCTGAGCGGTACGAGCGGCACTGGGGGCGCTCGGCGGATGCCTCGCTGTGCGTGACACGCGCCATGCAGCGGGAGCTGGCGGCCCACTGGCGGGTGCCTGCACACGTCTTCTATGACCGCCCCCCATACTTCTTTAGGCCCGCCACGCTGCAGGCAAGCACGGCCTGCAGGCTCCTTAGACTGCCTCTATGTGCTTCCTGTTCCCACGCTTGTTGCTGCTGCATGCCGGTTGTGAGAAGCTCCCTGCCGGGGCGCTTGTGAGACACGGGTGCTGGCAGAAGCTTGCCCAAATCAGCTCAAGTGTTGACAGACATGGTACGGTACAGCAGGGTCACCAAGGTGAGGGCCATGTAGTGCAAGGGACAGCTCAATCATTGTGCTGCGCGCCTGCCACATGCCTCCTGCCCCTCCCCGCCCTGCCTGCAGGAGAAGCACACGCTCCTGCAGAAGCTGCAGCCCGCGCTGGCAGCCCCGCTGCACCCCCAAGACTTTGTTGCTGAGCTCTACTCCAGCGGCGAGCTGGCGTCGGGCCAGACGCTGTGCACGACGGGCGCGCCGGGTGGCGGGGCGGCGGAGCGGGCGGGGCGGCCGGCGCTGGTGGTCAGCAGCACCAGCTGGACCCCGGATGAAGACTTTGGGCTGCTGTTGCAGGCGGCAGAGGTAATAATAGTAATAATGATTAAGCATGCAGTCGTTGTTCTCCTTGGCACTGGGCGAGGGTGTGCAGCAAGGAGATTCTGTGGGAGTCACTGTGCTGCTCGCGAAGGCAGCACACTTCACTGGGCGATGATGCTCTCGTCCCCACATCAAGCTGGGGGGCAAGCCGGCTCCGCCTGCCCTCCGGGGTGGCAAAAGGGTGCAGGGCATGGCGGAGGGAGTGGCCCTTGCCTCATCGCAACGGTGTCCCTCACCTCTGCCCCACCTGGAACCCCTGTACCGCCCCGCAGCTGTACGACGGCCGCGCGCGGCGCTCACGCCACCGCCACTACCCCCGCATCCTCTTCCTGGTCACGGGGCGCGGCCCGCAGCGGGAGGAGTACGAGGAGAGGATGCGGGGCATGGACCTGCGATTTGTGGCCTTCAGGTGACCGACTCACGGATGCCCGTCTTGGCGGTGCACAGCAGGTGGCCTTCAAGCAAGCGTGCTGCGCTTCAAGGTCTCTCCTGCCCCTTTCCAAGGGCTGGCTGGGCGGGAAAACCAGTGGAAGGGCACGCTGGTGTTGCGGCAGGCGGCCAGGCGAAGCGTGCCTGCTGGCCTCCTGCTGCCCACCCTTTTACATCACCCTGTCCTACCTCTGTTTGGTCCTAGTTTATCACCTTCCCTTACCCCTCCCCATGACGTGTGGCAGGACGTTGTGGCTGGAGCCCGCGGACTACCCGCGCCTGCTGGGGTCAGCCGACCTCGGCGTCTCCCTGCACGCCTCCTCATCGGGACTGGACCTCCCCATGAAGGTGCAGTGGGCCGGTGGGGTGTGAGTGGGTGGGTGTTTGGGTGGGTATTGATTTCGTATCAACCAGATTCCACAGATTGCAGCCCTTTGGACCGCCGCTGTTGCACGGAGCAGGACAGCATACGCCTTGGGGGTTGCTTCCTGTCGCGCCTACAGCGCACTGCCGCCTGGGTCTCGTGTACGTACACGCCAGGCCATGCAAGTGGCTGACACGCGGATGCTCGCTGCCCCCCTTGGTGCATCTGGCGTCACAAATTGCTCGCCAGTACTGCACTCATGCCCGCGCTCCTTGCACATGCTGCTGCAGGTCGTCGACATGTTTGGCTGCGGCCTGCCCGTGTGTGCCCTCTCCTACAGCTGTATCGGGGAGCTGGTGAGCCACGAGCACAACGGGCTGCTGTTTGACAGCGGCAGCCAGCTGGCGCAGCAGCTTCTGGACTGCTTCCGTGGCTTCCCGGCACCTCCCCCTGCTGGGGCTGGAAAGGGCGGCGTGGGTGCTGGCGCGGCGCAGCCGAATGGCGGTGCCGCCGCCGGGCCCAGCGGGCTGCTGGCGCAGCTGCGGCAGGGCGTGGTGGGTGCCAGTATGGCGCGCTGGGATGACACGTGGCGCAAGACGGTGCTGCCGGTGCTGGAGGAGGGCGGCGCGGGCGGCCGGCGCTGAGGCCAGGGCGAGCAGCTGTTTAAGAGCCTGAAGCTGCAAGCGAGCTGCTGACCCGCACTTGAGGTGGTGCGGCGGAGCTGTGCGGCGTGGGAAAAGATGCAGCATTCTTTCACCCTGCCGTGTGACATGACCCACCTTGCCAGTGCGCTATACAGTTGACAACGTCCATATGATATGACTGAATGCCTGTGAGATCGAGGAAGGCAGGATTGCGAGCCCGGATTGCATGACAGTCGGCCCTCCCAGTCCATTGGCATGGCAAAGGGCGGCCGGCCTAGCTGGCAAACAACCCCAACGGACACTGGCCCGTTTCGACGCAACCTGCACGCCTGTGCACACTGCACTTTGAAAATTCGGGGCTCTTGACAGCGCCGCAGCCCACCAACATGGCGCCCTAAGGATGACACTGCAGGAGGCACTGTCGTCCTCTGTGCAGGCCTACAGGAGCTTAGATGTGAGCTTTGTAGGCGTTGATGCGTTGTGCGTCGGCCCTGTGGCCAAGCCCAGCGCCTCTTTCAACCCTCGCCGGCACATCCCCTTCTGCAGGAGAGTATCGCCCAGGCAAGCCGCGTCCTGACCGACTTCGAGCTTCTGAAGGCTCAATGCGTGGCGCTGCTTGGCTACGATCCCACCGCGCCACAGGTGGGCGCGGGCGGATGGCGGCACTCCTGCGGCGGGGGGTGCGTTAACACCCTGGCATGCAGCTCGCAGCTCCTGGTGCCTCTGCTGCCCTGCACATGCTGTTTGTGGTGGAGCACGTTACGTGGCTGATGTGCATGGAGCACAGCTTGACGTGTGCCGGTTGCGTCCGTTGTGCCGCTGTGCGTCCGTGTGCAGGGCAATGCACGTGGTGTCAAGCAGGAGGTCAAGCAGGAGCCAGACTTGCATGCTAGCACAGCATCACCAGCAGCAGCAGCAACAGCAGCGGAAGCGGAAACGGCAGCAGCAGCACAGCATGGCGGCGGAGCTGCATGGGAGTCATCACCTGCAGGAGATGCAGCAGCGGCGGCGGCGGTGGCGGCATGTGGTGCCGGGGCTGCCGGGGCAGGCAAGGTGGATTCAGCGGCGCAGCACGCCCCTGCTGTCCGGGCGAAATTCAGCTACCAGCGAGGGGCGGGCGGCAGCGCCGGCCTGGCGCCTGCAGCAGGTGCGGCAGTGCACGCTGCAGCTGGGGCCAAGCAGGCGTGTGCAGCTGCCAGAGCCGTCAAGGTGGAGCCAGCGGCACAAGTGGCCGCAGCCACTAGCGCGCAGCAGCACCCAGCAGCGGCAGCGGCGGCACCCAAGGCCCCCAGCACCAGCCGTTTCAAGCTCGCCACCACAGCCAGCGGCAAGGTCAAGCTGACACCACTGCAAGCGCTCAAGCGGAAGGCAGCGGTGGCTGCGGGAGCGGCAACAGCAGGGGTGCATGGTGAGACCGGGCATCAGCCACAGCCTGAGCAGCGGCCGGAGCTGCTGCTGCCGCAGGAGCCAGCAGATTTCGTTGTGGAGGCACACAGGCACCCCAATGCCTGGCCGCTTGGTGCCCTGGACACATTGGTGCAGCAGCCTGGGCACATGCAGCAGGAGGGTGCACAGCAAGGGCAGCACAAGCGGAAGCGGCACCGCCCCCCGCTGCCTCCCAAGGCACGCGAACAGCCGCTTGTGCAGCCAGCGGCGGCAGAGCAGCAGCAGCAGCAGCAGCAGCATGGTCAGGCACCACTGCCGCCGCCCCAGCCCTCTGAGCTGCCTACGTTGCAACAGCAGCACGCACAGCCGCCGGCGGTGCAGGCGCAGGCACAGCAGCAGCAGCAGCTACAGGCGCAGCAGGTGCGTCAACCACAGCAGGGCGGCCTGAAGGGCTTGATTGCCAGGGCTCTTGGTGGCGAGCACCATGGCAGAACAGCAGGTCTGGATGCTAGCGCATGTGGCGACAGCGACGAGGATGAGCCTCTCGAGGCCCGCAGGCAGCGCATGCAACAGAAGCAGCAGCAGCAACGCCACCGGCAGCAGCAGCAGCAGCAGCAGAAGCCGCGCTCGCCTCGAGAAAAGCAGCAGCAGGAGCAACAGCTGCTCCCGCCTCTATCTAAGCAGCAGGAGCGCGAACCACTGCCGCCCCAGCAGCAGCAAAAACAGCAGCAGCAGCATGAGGTAATGCGGCAGGCACCCGCAGCTGCCCACGCCTGCCAGGACAGCGGCGCGGGCGCCGGCAGGCACAGCCATGAGGGCAGCACTGCCGCCGGTGCCGAGCAGCAGGAGCGCCAGCGGCAGCCTGTGCCAGCTGCCCATGTGGCTGAGGCTGGCACTGGCAACACCTTTGAGGACATGCAACTCGACGGGGCAGCTGAGGCAGCCGCTTGCAGCGGTGGCAGCGGCAGCGCTGGCGGCACCACAAGTGGCAGCGAGGCAGATGTGTGGGCCGACGAAGACGTTCCCCTGGCCAAACGGCAACGCAGGCTGCAGCAATCGCTGCGGCAGCCAGCAGCGCAGCTGCCAACAGCACAGCAGCAGCAGCAGGAGCAGCCAGCGCAGCAGCAGGTGCAGCCGGCGCGGCAGCAGGCCATGGCAGCGCGGCAGCAGCACATGCAGCAGCCAATGCCAGTGCCGCCGGCAGTACAGGCACAAGTGCAACAGCCAGCGCGGTCACAGCAGCAGCCGCTGCAGCGCGAGGAGGAGCAGCCACAGCCAGTGCATGGGCAGGAGGAGCCGCCGCTGCCAGCACAGCAAGTTGAGGAGCAGCTGCCTGAACCCCAAGCGCAGCCGCAGGAACCGCACAGGGAATCTGGGTCTCCGGCCGTCCTGGCTGACAAGCAGCAGCATCGGCAGCAGCAGTCTCCGAAACCCGGGCCAGCAGCGGCCTCGCTGCCGCCACCACAGCAGCGGCAGCAGGCCTCACCAGAGCCGCCACCGCAGCAGGGCCAGCAGGCACAGCAGGGCCAGCAGCAGCGGCGGCAGCAGGCTACGCCAGAGGTCGTTGACTTGATAGATGAGAGCATGGACAGCGGGATCACCATCAGCAGCAGCAGCAGCAGCGGCGGCGATGACAGTGATGTGCATGAGGAGCAGGAGGAGCAGCAGGCAGGCTCGGTGGCTGCTGTCACAGCGCTGCCGGCTGATGAGGCTGAACAGGAGGAGGATTCAGATGTGGAGGAAGTGCAACAGGAGGAGCAACAGCCGCCGGCAGAGGCAGCCCGGCATGCCGGGCGCCCGCCCCAGCAGCCGCCCCAGCAGCAGCAGCAGCGCGCTGGCGTGTTTGGCCGGCCCGGCATAGGTGCCGCAGGCAGTGGCGCTGCGGTCACGAAGTGGTACGCTGTGGTGGCTGGGCGGCGGCCGGGGGTGTACACATCGTGGGCGGAGTGCGCAGGTGAGGGGCATGTTGCCGCACTGGGAGCACTGCAGAGGTGCAAGCCACGTCTGTTTGGGGTTGGACGGGTCCGAGGGCTGCGCTTGCGGAGTGAAGCCCTGCTGCCCAGGCCCTGCGATGTGCTGCGCCGTCTGCTGCTGGCTGCTGCTGGCTGCTTTGCCTGGCAGTCTTGGGTGGCAATTCTGGGCGAGGTGGCGTGCAGGTGCAATCACATATATGGCTTCATCCGTGCCCTGCCTCGTGTCGCACCTCGTCTGTCTTCCTGCCCTGCTGCAGGTCTGCAGCTGGGGTGCAAGGGGTCAGAGCACAAGCCCTGTCACACAACTCTGTTTGCGTGCACTTAATCTTCCGCTTCTGTGTTCTGCTGCTGCAGGCCAGGTGCTGGGCTTCAAGGGTTCAGAGTACAAGTCCTTCTCCTCCAAGCAGGCAGCCAGGCAGCACCTTGAGCAGCGGGGCGTCGATGTGGCAGCCGTGCTTGCAGCACAGCAGGCACAGCAGGCGGCGCAACTTGACGCAGATGCAGAGGCAGAGGTGCAGCAGGGCGAGGGTGCTGCCAGCCGTGGGCCCTCTCCCGCCAGCGGTGAGGCGGTGGCCGGCGGCAGCGGGCCCAGCAGCAGGGGCCCATCTCCCGGCGGGAACGACTCTGCCGCGGCCTACGGCGCTGCCGACAGCGGCGGGTTTGGCGCCGGCAGCCTGCACTTTAGTGACCCGGAGGCGGCCCGGCAGTTCCACCGTCAGTTCAACGCCCCCGCTGGTGCCAAGGGCAAAGGCCAGCTGGCAGGTGCCAAGCGGCAGCACGGCGGCGGCGGCGGCGGCGGGCGCTTTGGCGGCAGCCGCCCGCCGGTGGCGCCCCCTGCTTTCAAGAAGCGCGCTGCCAGCCCGGGGGATAAGACGGAGAAGCAGGCCTGGGAAGCAATTGCCCAGGCTTGGCGGGAGAAGAACAGGCCAACTGAGGCGCAGGTCAAGCGGGCGGCAAAGGAGCAGGCCGCAGCTGCGGCGGCTGCATTTGCGGCACGTGACCGCCGCACCCCTCTGGAGCACCGGCAAGCGGACCGTGCAGCGGGCGCTGCAGCCAAGGCTGCGGCGGCGCCTGCACACCCCAAGACGCGCCGGGGCAGCACCCGCGGCATCGGCGGCGGCAGCGCGGGCCCCGCACCTGCCCCCGCGTCTGCCCCCACTGCTGCTGCTGCGCCTGCTGCGGCCGACCCTGAAGCCAAGCGCACGCAGTACCGCAACGCCTGCCAGCGCAAGGTGGCTGGGATGAGCAACTTTGTGGAGGTGGGTGCTGCCGCCGGCAGATGGAGGGCTGGGCCTTGGTGATTGAGCACTGAATGGGTGTGCAGGGGTGCACTGCACCTATTGCTGTGAGCTGCTGTGGGCTGAGGGCGGTGCCTGGTTGCATTCTGCGCGCCTGGCGCATCGACGTCACGCCCCCACATCTGCCTTCCTGTGCTTGCCGGCTTTCCCGCTGCAAATCCTGCGTTCCTTCAATGCGCCCCTCCCCTCCCACCCCCATGTGTGCCTGCTTGCCTGATGAGCCCCACCCTCACAGCTGGCTCTCTGCTTGCCTGCAGATCCTGCGCGCCTTCAATGTGCCCACCCACCCATCCAAGCTGAAAGACGCCTACCGCCTGGCGGTGCGCATGTACCACCCCGACTCAAACTCCAAAGACAAGGTGAGTTAGTGTGGCTGGGGCGCAGGCAGGGAGGGGCGCTGTAGGATTGGGTTGAGGCAGGGGCGCGGGCATGTACCGCCCTGACTCAACATCAAAGACCAGGTGAGTGGTAGTGGCGTTGGGACGCAGGCAGGGGCACTGAGGCCTCTGCGAGGATGGGGGTGAGGCAGGGGTGCAGGCATATAATGCCCTGACACCAACTCAGAACATGAGTGGAGGTCACTCCTGGTGGGATGGGGAAGAGTTGGACTCTGGATGGGATGGTTGGGATGTACAGAGAGACGAAAGGGAGGAGGGCGCATGCTGCCACCTGGGCAGGGCCCATGCGCCGCCAGCTCGGCACATGCCAGTGACGAAATGCCAGCTGCACGCAGCGTTGCGCTGCCTCTTTTTGCATGAGTCGTCACCCTGGGCACGCCTGCTCACAACAGCTATGCATATCCCTTCCTTCCGCTCAGGTGTGGCGCACGGAGGATCAGAAGCTGGAGGCGGAGGAGGTGATGAAGATCATCAACGAGCGGAAGCCGGACGAATTCTGACGGAGCCCGGCACCCCTACTTCCTGACAGACGTGACATTGACCTGCATGCATGCTGCCGCACGCGTCCACGCGCCCCTTGCCGCACTGTTTGCCCGGCGGGCGGCGCTGCCACGGAATGCCGCCCCGCGGCGCATGCCCAGCTGTACTGACTATACTTGTTTTCGCTCTCACTGCGTCCTGCTCACCTCCTCAGCGTTTGTATCGTGCCCGAATTGAAATTGGCCTCAGTGGGCAGAACACTCTTGCCAGGGGGGGGGGGGGGAGCGCCAGACCTCTGGGCAGGCGTGTAAGCACGCGTAATTTTATATACCTCTCAGAGGCATTGAATTGGCTGAAAACATCCCCTGCTGCGGTGCAGGGGAATCGCCTGCTGGGCACGCTGTGCTCGGCCGCCGTGCTGCTGCTGGCGTGCCGCGCCGCCATCATGGCTGCCGACAGACCTTTGGAGTTCAGATCACACCCTGCAACACCAGGAGGTAGGGTTTGCTAGGAAATGCGCCAGCAAGTTGCGTTGCCTCGCGACCGTGGCGGCAGCGCAGACAGGGTTGGCCGTCGTGGCTTCTGATTGCGCTTCAATATCAGCTGTTGGGTCCCCTTGTAGTGACGAAGCCGCCCAACTGCCTGCAGGACCGTTCCCGCGATCCGTAAGCTTCGGGCCGTGGCCTGTTGCGTAACAGCGTCCGATTAGTAGTGCGCGGCATCCTGCAGGTGGGTCGTGGGCCGGCAGAAGTCGATTAGTTGGGTCGACTGCGCGGCCAGGGAGGGCGCCGGCGGTGGTGCGCCCACGCGACCGCCGCCACCCGACCGCCGCCGCCAGGGGGCAACCAGTAGCCAGCTGCAGGCATGCCCCGGGCTCACTGGCTGGTCAATTCAGCTACGTACCTGCTTTTTTCACAATGCAGTGACGATGGCGGCTCTGGCGTGCCCCATTGCGCCAGCGGCAGCGCGCCGCCTCTCGGCGGCGGCGCCGCTCAAGGGCAGCCTCCGGCCGCTGGCCCCGCGCCGCACCCTGCTGGCGCCGCGTGCCCAGGCGCAGGGCCGCCCCGGCTTTGCCGCCTTCCACAATGGCGCCGCGGGCCAGACCAGCTTCAACACGGCCCCAGCAGTGCCTGCTCCCGTGGAGCGCCCAAGCGTTGTGGCCGCCGCCGCGGGCTGCGACGC
>JAPTJF010000446.1:0-51811 GCA_029339195.1 Micractinium sp. NFX-FRZ | reverse complement strand
AGGGTGACCTCCCCTCCTCCCTGTTTGGGCACACCGCTGGCGACAGCGAGGACCTGCACACCCTGTTCCTGGACTGGCAGGCGGAAGACAATGCATGCCTGACCCTGTGACCCGACTGAGCCCTGCATCAAGCGTAATCTTCCCATCTTTTGCAGGCAACGCACATGCGCACACCCAGTTTTTACGCAGCGCCAATCCCAGAGTTGATTATCGAGTTGTCAGCTCAGAGCACCCATCGCACCACACATCCCAGACTTCACTTCCCCACACTCCCCTTCACACTCCCCTTCCAATCCCTCGTCACTCAATCCGGTTGGCCCCCTCTGCCCAGCCGGGCCGGACCCATTCCCGCGCCCTTTCTCAACCACCGCCCTCCTCGTCCTGTTCCTGCCCGTTTCTCTCATCTCAACCACCGCCATCAAGCTTCTGCGCCCTCCCCACATGTTTCCAATCCATCTTTCCCCGGTGATCGCATCCGCCGTCTTCTACCAGATTCTTTTTTGAAAGCATGGCACTGCCCCAACTCTCTTCTAAGCATGGCTTGAACAACTCATGAGCCTTCTCACCTGCAGTGTCCAGGCCTCTGTGTACCCCCTCCCTCGGTCCTGCTTCTCTGCCTTTCTGTCTCGGACCGCCTGAGCGCAACGTGATCATAAACCCTGCTGTGCTCCTTTTATCTTTCCCCATGGCCTGATACTGCACGCCTCTTTCTGCGCTTCTGCAGCAGCACACGCCGCCGCACTGGCAGCACGTCGTTTACCCAGGGGCCTCTGTTTGACCTTTGTTCTCACACATGAACACGCGATTTGAACTTCAAAACCACGCTGAGCCCTATGTGTTCTGCCGCTTCATCTGACCCGCTGGCAATGCAGTTCTACACTCTGATTTTCCTGCTGCGATGCCTGCACTGCTGCATGTGCTCCACCATAATGGACCGACCAAAGCTTTTAATAAATAGCGTGCCGCACTGGGCTCACGAGGGTCGTCATGATGAGGGCATGTGGCATGTCAGTGGTGCCAGGCTGCAAGCAGGATTGCGGGGTGAAGAGGTAGCAAGTGCACGCCTTAGCACAGGGCAGGTTGAAGTATGGAAGACACAGGACGTAGGACAAGGAAGTAGGCTGACATACCAAGGCAGCCTGGCAGACATTTGCTGCTGCCAACCAAGCAGAGAAGGGGTGCATTTCGGCGCCCGCCAGGCAAACGATGAGCTGGCGGCGGTGGCATGGGTAGGCTCTGCCATGCCAGGCGCAGCCGTAAATCGCCCACCCTCATTGTGAGCACGTGCAAGAAGCCTGGTATGGTTTCCCTCGGCTGACCAAGAGGCAGCTGGCGCCAGCCCGTGCAAAGGCTGGCGGGCAGCTGGCTGTTTGCTCGCCGGACGCTCAGGGGTTGTTGCCAGCCTACGCCACGATGGGCGACAACAGCGTCTCGAACTACGAAGTCGCTGTGCTTGTGTTGGGCTACCTGGAGAAAGAGCGGTTCAGCAAGACCGGCACCGCTTTCAAAAGGTGAGCGCCCGGCCAGGGACCGCGTTCGGCCCTGCAGGCGCTCACCCGCCGCCGCCGCCGCCTCGCCCACCCTGCCGGCAACCACCTCGCCCCTCTGGTGCCCCGTCCCCGTAGGGAGGCCAAGACGCTGTTCCGCGCAGCAGGCGGCACGGCGGCGCCCCCAGGTGTACGCAGCCTTGTTGACTTGCTGAACGACTATGTGCGGCTAAAGGAGGTGGAGGCGCGGCGCGAGGCGCTGGCCGCGCAAAACCCGCTGGCGAGGCGGGTGCTGGCAGCGCTAGATGCCGAGGCGGGTGCTGCGCCTGGGGCTGTTGCTGAGGCAGGTGGCACGTTTGAAGCCCCTGAGCAGCCGCAGCCAGTTGCAGCGGCTGCCCAGCACGAGCGAGCGGCGGTGGCAGCGGCCGCTGCCCAGCAGCAAGCCGCGGCAGCTGGGGCAGCACAGGCGCAGTGGCAGCAGCAGGCGCATGCGCCGGGCTACGCAGGTTATGCCGCACAGGATGAGGGCGGTGCTGCAGCAATGGAGTACGAACCTTACCAGGGCAGGCAGCAGCACTACATGCAGCCGCCGCAACAGCCACTTCAGCAGCAGCAGCAGGCAGCTGCCGCCGGCGCTGCCACCGGGCAGCCGCGCGCCGCCACCCCCGGCCGGCACCGCAAGGGTGCACCACCTAAGCGCCGGCGCACCGCAGACCCGCCCGAGGCAGCAGCCCTGCAGTATGCTGCTGCAGATGGCGGCGGCGGCGGCTTCATGGGTGCTGGCCTGTTTGGCGGGGCTGACGATGCTGCGGGCGGCGGCGGCTGGTACGCCTCCCTAGACCTGCTGAACCTCCCGATGGATGCCTCTGGGCTGGAGCTCCTGCTGGACGACGGGCCGGTGCAGGTGCAGCCCATGCCCGCCTGCATTCCTACCTTCGCATCCACAAGTGCATGAATGCATGCGCTTCGTGGCGCTCCATGCCCAGCTGCCCACACACACGCGCCTGCCTGCTGCGCAGACAACTGCCTGCCCGCCTGTCTGCCCGCCGGGCCCCCTTACCTGCCCACACACCCACCTGCCTGCCTGCCTGTCTGCCTGCCCGGCTGGCCCCTCACCTTCCCACACACACGCCTGCCTGCCTGGTCCCCTCACCTGCCCACACACACGCCTGCCCGCCCATTGCAGCTCGCGTTTGCTGAGCACCTGGCCCAGCACATCAACAGCACAGCGCAGACAGCGCACCCTGCGGGCGGCGGCGGCACCAACGGGGCCCGCATCCCGCCAGCCGAGCCTGGCAGGGGCACCGCCGCGCCTGAAGGGGTCGGTGTGGACGGCGGCACTGCTGGCGGCACTGCTGGCTGCGCTGGCGCTGGCGCTTGCGCCCTTGGCAGCGGTGGTGGGGGCAGTGAGGGCGGCTTCTTGTCAGAGCTCATTGCTGACCCAGAAGCTGTGCTAGCAGATCTGCCAGCGGACCCGTACCTGGCAGAGGTGCTGCAGCAGGTAGTGAGGCCAGGGGCCGCCTCGCCCACGGGCTTGCCCCTAAGACCAGGCTCCTGCATGGAAGCGGCGGCGGGCGCCGCTGGCCAGCAGCAGCAGCAGGTGGGCGCGGCGGCGGGCCACGCACCAAAAGCGGGCAAGGCTCCCTCGAGAGGCGCGGGCAGCGGCCGGCGGCAGCCGCAGGCGGGCCGGCAGAGGAGGCAGCAGCAGCGGGTGGCGCAGCGGCGGGGGGAGGAGGAGGAGGAGGAGCAGCAGCAGCAGCAGCAGCTGCAGCAAGAGGAGCAGCTCATGCTGCCTGTGCTGCCCATTGTCAGCCTTGACCCGCCCATGCGGCTGGCGCCATGCCAGCCAGAGCAGGGAGCGGCAGCCCCAGAGCCAGCACCAGCGACAGCACCCACGGGGCAGCCGACGGCGGCAGCAGAGGCGGCACCATGTGTGGAGCCTCCGGTTGGAGCAGCTGCAGCAGCAGCAGCGGCTGCAGCGCCAGCGGCGTCACTGCCAGAAGCAGCAGCCGATGCGCAGGCGCCCCAAGCGACCACGAGTCAGCAACCGCTGGTGTGGCCTGCACCTGCGCTGGGCCGGCTGCATGAGCAGCAACAGGAGCAGCAGCAGGAGCAGCAGCAGCCTGAGGCACAGCAGCAGGGTCAGCCTGAGGCACAGCAGCCGCCTCAGCCTGGGGAGCAGCATGAGCAGCCGCATGAGCAGCAGCAGCGGTTAGTGCAGGGGGTGCAGGCAGAGGCGGGGGCAGCACCTGCCGCTACATTGCAGCAGCAGACCCGGTTGGATGCAGAGCACCGCTGGGCCGGCAGCTGCGGCGCCAGCCTCAAGAGCGGCAGCACGGGAAAGCCTGCAGGCACAGAGGCAGCGCAGCCTGGGGGGGCGACTGCGGCAGCAGAGGGTGGCGGACAGCTGCCAGACCCGTGCATTCGCGATGCTGCTTTGAAGGCAGCTGCCAAAATTGAGGCGATGGGGCCGGTGGAGCAGCCAGCCAATGAGGACCAGCTGCTGCAAGACATTGACGACTTGTTCTAAACACTTCCTTCTACCATGCATGCTCGTGTGTGTGAAGCCAATGTGCCTCCCCAATGCCACACCGGGCCCGGATGCGTTGCTCGAGTGCCATCCATCTTTCCAGCATAGCATGCCATGCACCCTGACCCTTCACCTGACAGACCGTGTTGTGCGTTCCACCCACCTTCTCCACACACGTCCTCCACAGCATGCCACGCTCCCGCACCCCTCCCCTCACGTTTCTATCTACCTCCAAGTTGCCTCAGGGGGCGCCTTGCAAGCGGCCAGCATATTACAGCTGGGGCGTGCAACGCTACACACAGATGAGGGGGCGCCACGTGGCGCGGCGCACTTGGCTATAGGGCAATAGGACCAGCTGGGATGTGCCGACGGTGGCGATGACGGGTCAGCTGCGGTCTGACAAGCAGGGGGGAGGACGGGGGGCTGGCAGTTCTTGATGCAAGTGCAAACAAAGAAACAAACAAAGGGAGGAGGGGAGGGAAGGCCGCAGCCAGGAGGGCGTGCATGATCACAATAAAACTGGCGAGCTCAGCTGCCTACTTCTAATGAAAAGGACGGGGGCATGGAGTGTCACGGAAAGGCTGCTCTTGCTCATAACTGGGGAGCAGTGTTGGAGGTTGGGGCCGTTGGGGCGGCCGCCGACGGGTGCCGGGCGCGGGCTGCCGGCTGCCGTACCTCTCATCTGGCTACCTGTACTGCTGGTGCTAGTGCTGCTGCTGCTGCTGCTGCTGCTGGTGCTGCGATTGTTGCCGCCCTTGGATTGGACATTGCAGTGTTGAGTGGGGAGATGAGGGAGCACGAGTGCACGGCCGGGCAGAGCCGGGCAGAGCCCTCTGCCCGAAGATGTCTGGTGCTGCTGGTGCTGCTGCTTGCAAAGCTGCTGCTGCTTGCAAAGTGCCTGCCTACTCCTGCGCCTGGCTGCTGCCGCCCAGCTGCGCAGCTCCGAGACCCTGGCCCGCTGCTGCCTCGCCTGCGGTGAGCGGCACATGCAGCCCGGTTGCCTCCTCCGCAGCCTCCTCCTTGGGTGCCGCATCCTGCCCTGATGCCTCCTGCTGCTGCTGCTGCTGCTGCTGCTGTTCAGAGCCTCTTGACGGCGGCCGTGCCTGCTGCTCTTGCTGAGACCCCTGCTGCTGCTGCTGCTGCTGTTGTTCGGGTGGCTGCATGCCCGACACCGCGGCCGTCTGGTGCTGCTGCACCTGCTGCGCCTGCTGTGCCTGCGCCTGCCAGTGCTGCATCTGCATCCACTGCATCTGCATGAACGCCATCTGAGTGGCATGCGCCTGCATCTGCATCTGCATCTGCATCATGGCGGCCTGCTGCTGCTGCTGCGCCTGCTGTGCCTGCTCTGGAGACAGAGCAGGCGCGGCGCCGCCGCTCCCGCCGCTGGCCGAAGGTGCAGCGGGCGCGGGTGCTGCGGGCGTGGGGAACAGCGGCATGCCCGCCGGGGACGGCATCATGCAGCCTGCATGCGCGTACGTCATGGGCATGGTCATGGGCATCATTGGTGACATCATCATGCCAGCTGGCGTGACAGCTGGCACCATCATGCCAGGTGGCGCGCACATGGCCCCTGCGCCCGGCGACGGCGTCATCATCGCCGCCGCCGCCAGGCTCCCGCCGCCCCGCTGCCGCTTGCTGCCCGACTGCTGCTGCCGTGATGCTGCACCGTCATCTGCCATCTGCGTGCTGCTGGCTTCCGCCTCCAAGTCGGTCACCACAAACGAGGCGGCAGCGGCGGCCGCCCCCGCGCCGGGCGAGGGCGTCGGCGCCGCGCGCTTACGCCCCGCCTTGCCGCCGGTACCGGGCCCTTCCAACTGCTCCAGCAGCTGCTCGGCAGCTGCGTTCTCCTGCGCTTTCGTTGAGGGCCGGCGCCGCCGCCGGGCCGTGTCTGGCCCGTCTCCAAAGTCGGCAGACAGCGCACGTGTAGCTGCCGCTGCTGCTGCTGCTGCAGAGGGCGCGGCCTCCGCCTGCTGCTGCTGCTGCTGCTGTTGCTCGCGCCGCCGCTGCGCCGAGCTGGGGGCCGGCTGCAGCGGCGTGTGCGCGGCGGCGGAGCTTGGCCGCTGCGGCTTGCGCTTGGTGGCACCGCGCAGCACGGTGGGCGTGGGCCGCGGTTCGCTGGCCGCACGCGCAGAGCCGACTCCAGACCCCTGCCGCACCAGCGCTGCTGCCGCAGGCTGCTGCACCAGGTTGCCGCTCTCTGCCTCTGGCTGCAGCTGCCCTGCAGCGGCTGCATCCGCTGCTGCCGTGGCGGCAGCGGCAGCGGCGGCTGCGGCACGGGCGGCGGCGCTGCCGCGCCCGCTCGGGGGCGCCACCGCCAGCGGGAGTGGCGTGTCGTCTGCCCCAGGCGCAAGCTGCACAGGGAAGTTTGCAAGCCGAGAATGAAGAGTCGTCTAAAAAGTCCCCACTCGCACAGGGGTCGCCAGCGTGGCAACGCAGCAGCTGCTCTGACGTGGCTCCGCCCAGGGTCTGCAGCCCAGAGCGCACGATGCTGTTCTCAGCCCCGCCTTCACACATCTGCCGCACCCCGAGGCAATAGACAAACCAAGTGCCAAGCATTGTGCAGCCAAGGTCAACGCACCACATAAGAGAAGGGGTCCTTGCGCCCTCCCAGCCCGGACCGCACAATGCGGTTTTCTGCCACCAGGAAGCGGAGCGCCTTGGAGGTGTCCGGGTTGTTGCCAAACGTCTGCCTGCAATGCTTGAAAGGGGAAGGGCAACACGACACGATGCATCAGGTGGGACAAGATAAGAGATGTTGCCAAACGTATGCCTGCATTGCTGCTCTGTTCAGAAAACAAACGAAGTGTGAGGAGGAACAGAGAGGCTTGTGATGCTTCGGGTGAGACAACAGAGGTGGGGCTGTTGCCCCTTGACGGCCTGCAATGATGATGTAGAAGAAGAAGCAGAAGAAGGAGACAGCGTCATGTGTCAGGTGAACATCAGAGGCAGGGTTGTTGCCCAACGGTTGCCTGCGGATGCAAAGTGGGTGCAATTGGGGGCGAAGGGGGGCGATTTATTGGCAATGGTGTGATGCAGAACCTGCGTAGCTCGCCCCACAGCCTGGGGCTTCCTTTGTGATCGCGCAGAGCTGCAACGCATAGCGCAGCGTCGCTATGAAGGCCAGGCAGGCCAACCCAGCTGCGCTCACACGACTCACATGCATCCACATGAGCCTCCACATGAGCATCCATCGCACAAACTTTGAGCATGCGCTCTGCCACCCCGCTGCACGCACGCCGCAACCACCCGCCCGGCACTCTGCCCAGCAACCACAGCGCGCACCTCAGCATGCGCTCCGGCACGCCGCTGTTCCCGTTCTCCAGATAGTAGCTCTGGTGGCGGCGGATGTAATCGAGCACCGCCACTGTGGCCTGCCCCACGCGCGAATTCTGCACAGGAGGGCGGAGGCAGGGTGGAGAGCGAGGGGTGCTCAGGTGACGTCAGGGCAGGCAGCGAATGGGGGCGGCAAGTGGGCGAGTACACAAAAGCATTTTAGGTGGGCGTTGACGTGGAGGCAGCTGGGCCCACGGCAAGTGCGCGTGCGTGTGCCCGGGTACAAGGCACCGCTGCCGCCGGCCGCCTGCCTTGTGCGCTGCGCCACAGGCTGCGGGAGGGCGGGCGGGAAAGCAGCACTGCCCTCACCAGGCTGTACCCCTTGGAGGCTGCGGCAGGAGTGCCCTGCACAACCGAGGCGCCAGCTGGGTCGGTGGCTGCTGCGGCCGCGGGCCGACGCGTTGCTCGCGCTGCAGGCAGGAGAGGCGGGAGGGGCGAGGGCTGTCAGGGTCTGGATGGTGGGATGGGGCAGCCAAAGCACAGGCAGGAAGGCAGGATGGGGCTGAGTGCATAGTGAGCAGCGTCAGCAGGGGCAGCGCGCATGCAGGCCAGGGCCACATGCAACAGACGTGTGCCGGCCGGGTGGGGACTGGGCAGGCTGTGCCAGGCCCACACACCGCGCACCTGGCTGCGTCGCGCCTGCTGCCGCCGCTGCCGCTGCCGATGCCCCGCCGGCGTCGGCTGCCGCCTCCCCGCCCTCCACTCCCGCTAGACGGGCCAGAACCTCTGCTGCCTCACACTCCACCGGGGCTGAGGGGCACTTGCTCTTAAGAGGGAGGCCGGGGCTCGGGGGTGTGGCGGACGCAGGGCCTTCTGGCAAAGCCGCGGGCTGTGCGGCTGCTGCGGCCGGCTCGCCGGCGGTTGGCGGGCCTGCAGTGGCGAGGGCAGCAGCGTGGCAGCGCAGGTCAGAAGAAGAGCAGAGTACTGGGAGCACTATGTGCACACCCTACGTAAACGAATGCAGAGTTGCATTGTGCTGAACTGGGGGGGAGGCACTGCAGGTGGCGCGGCTGCCCACACCCTTCCCACGAATGCCCCTCACCTGCCGTCCATGGCGCCGGATCGTCGCCAGCCTCAGGAGTGGGGGCGGGAACGGGGGAGAGGCCCGCCGGCTGCTGCTTGGCTACTGTGGCCTGTGGCGCATCCTGAGCCACCGTGCCCGCGCAAAAGAGCTCTGCTTGCTGCTCACGAGGGCCTGGGGCGGCGGCGGCGGCCTGCGGCACTTGAAAGTTGAACAGGGGTCAGTGGGGGCGGGCTTGGGCACCGCCCCAGCACCCAGGCGCACGAACCCATCCAGAACTCACCTCTGCAGACTGGCTGACCGCCGCTGCAGCCTCGCTAGAGGGCTGCAGGCCGGCACATGCGCCTGAGGCATCAGGGCCAAAGACCCCTGGGCCGCCCCCTGCCCCTTTCCAAGCTTCCATGCAAGCCTGGAGTCAGCGGACTGTCAGACCTCCCAGGACGTGTCGCCCAGGACGATCAGAGGAGGGGTGCAGGGGGAGGGCCCAGGCTCTCCGTAAGGGCTGCTGTCGCTACCCAAGAGACTGCAGGGAGCAGCGATGCCTGGCCCTGAGCCTGCAAGCGGCCTTGTCGTGCCCGCCACAGGGGGAGGCGCGCACGCGGCAGGCACCGTGTAGCGAGGTTTCGGTGAGGGGTGTGAGATGCGCAATTGCAGCTCCGGTGCTGAACGGAAGCTTGTGCTGCTTGATTGTTTGCCGAGGATGGTTAAAACCTGACTGCAGCATGGCGCAGCATGCTGGCGTCACCAGGATGAATTGCAGGGCCTCGTATACGTACATGCCCTCCAGAGGACACGGGCGTCGCGCATGGGTTGGAAGGGAGCGGGGGAAACCCGGATCGGAGGCGTGCCTACTCGCCGCTCGCTTTGACCAGCGTCGGCATTGCCTCACATGCCGTGGCCGCGAGTTCCACTTCTTCCCCGCTTCGGAAGCGTGCTTACAGCAAGGTTCAATCCAGGTCACGAGGCGTCACAAAACAGGAGTCCGCGGTAGGCACCGTGCAGCGGCAGCTTGTGACAGCCACGCTGCCAGGCTGGACAGGAATGCACCTCGGACAAGAACCAAACACATAATGGAGCCAATTCCAGCTGCATTAGTACCCGGGGTATGCCCCGTACATAGCGGCTGCCGGCTGCTGGCCATAGGCAGGCGGCGGCGGAGCGCCAGCGGGCGGCGCCTGCGGCGCTGCCCCGTAGTACCCTGCCGCTGGCGCGCCATAGCCAGCGCCCTGTGCAGCAGGGGCGGCTCCGTAGGCAGGCGCAGCTCCGTAGGCAGGCGCAGCTCCGTAGGCAGGCGCGGCAGGTGGCTGGGCGCCATAGGCAGGCGCCGCCTGCGGCTGCCCGTAGTATCCCGCAGCTGCCGCAGGCTGGGCGCCATAGCCCGCCGCTGGCTGCGCTCCGTAGGCCGCTGCTGGCTGCGCACCATAGACCGCCACTTGCTGGCCAGGG
This sequence comes from Micractinium sp. NFX-FRZ, assembly GCA_029339195.1. Lineage (NCBI taxonomy): Eukaryota > Viridiplantae > Chlorophyta > Trebouxiophyceae > Chlorellales > Chlorellaceae > Micractinium > Micractinium sp. NFX-FRZ. The sequence continues at coordinate 41,994 of JAPTJF010000446.1, read as the reverse complement.
TAAGCCGCTGCCGGCTGAGCACCGTAGGCTGCAGGGGCTGCGGCCCCGTAGTACCCTGCGGCGGCGGCGGGCTGTGCCGGTGGGTAAGCGGGCGCGGCGGGCTGTGCCGGGTAGGCGGGGGCAGGGGGCGCATAGCCAGGCGCCGCGGGCTGCAGCATGGCAAGGTGAGGCGGTGCGGTGAGAATTTGCTGGGATGGTAGCAATGGCAAACCATGCCGCAAGCTGTCCCAGAGCCCGCGCTCGGACGCACCCAGCAGGCGACTTGCCGCCCCAATAACGAAGGCCTCCCGAAAAGCTTGCAAGAGCTCGCTGGCTCGCAGCAAACCAGGCAGCAAGCGCACGACAACCAGCAGGCCCAGCCAGCCAACCAGCTAACCCAGCACTCAGCAACTGCTCCCCTGCCTGCCGTAGCTGCCACCAACCAGGTCTACCCCCCTGCCCCAATCACAGCCCACAGCCGGTGTTGGTGCTGCACCAGCTCACCGTGGCCGCCGCATACGGTGCCGCCGCAGCCCGCCCAGAAATGCGCCCGCCGTACTGCTGCAGTACCACCTCGTGCTGCCGCACATACTCCTCCCCTGCAGGCAGCGCGAGCCAGCGCGGCAAGTTGGAGAGTTTAGGAAGGAGATGGCGAGCATTGAGCACAGGCTGGTTGTGCATTCAGCTTGAGCAAGTTTGCCGACCAGACAGCCTGACTGTGCACATGCGACTAACCACCACTTTAAGCTGCCCCTCAATCTAGAATCGCCACACGATGAGGCAGCTAGAGAGCTGACCTGAAATGTGGAAGCTGGCGCCATGCAGCGGCTGCTGCTGCTGAGTGGGCGGGGCGGCTGCCGGCTGGTACTGCGCCGCTTGTTGCGGTGCCCCCACCGGCGGCCGTGGCGGCGGCGGGTTGCCCGGCGGCGGCGGCGGCTTGTGGGGCACGCCAGCGGGCGCACCCGAAGGCATGCTCATGCTCATGCTCATGGGCATGCCAGCTGGCACGCCTGTCGGGGCCATCGGCGCACCTGCCGGGGGCTGCTGCATGGGCGCCACAGGCAGCGGGCCGTTGGGCAGCGCGCCGGCCGTGTAGTCGCGGCTGCGCTCCCCCGGGCGGATGGTGAGGTTGCGGTGCTTGGAGTAGGTGACGTGCATCTGCGGGCAGACACACAGACGGGCAACACGCGGACAAGCGCAGCGCGGAGAACGGACGGTTTCATCGGGAGGCGGTTGGTCATTCGGGACAACACACAACATCACCGCAAGCATTAGCGCCCATGTCAGCAGCCCTAGAATCTAGCTATCCCTTGGGCCACCTTGGCAGGGCAAGGCAGTGTGCGTGTGCCTAGCGCCTAGCACCCAGGGCGCCTTGGACCGTCGGTTCAACTCACCACGTTGTGGCCGCCATCGTACATGGCGTGTCCCTGCAGGGAGGCGCGTGCCACGTCTGCGGTGCGCACATCCGGGTACTGCACGCCACAATGGTGAACACACACACATTTGTTTGGCAGGCGTGCCGTGTGCACGCAGCGGGGCACATGGCACAGCAAGCACGCATCGGTCTGCACATTTGGGTGCACCTCGGCATATGGTAGCCCAAAGTCAGGACGCAAGGGGTAGCGCGGCGTCAGCACACACGCAAACACGGCCACGCTCTTGTGAGCCTGAGATGTGGACGACCACCTGGAGGCAGCAATGGAACGAGTCAACTGGATACAGTCTGGATTTCAAGGGAGTCACAACAGAGTGGCCCACCTGCACCAGCGCATTGGTCTTGGCCTCCCGCTCAAACAGGTGGATCTTCTGGACGTAGCCGTAGGTGGAGCAGATCTGCTTGGCATGTGATGGTGATGGGGGCAGCAGGACAGGAGAACAAGAACGCATTCAGGCAAGTGGGGAAGCGCTTGCGGGAGGACAGTCAAAGCAGAGGAGGGCAGCAAAAGCCAGGGCACATGGCAGCACCGCCTGCATGCTGCCCACACAAGAGAGAGCACACAGACGAGGGAGGGAATACACACGCACAAAACACAGGGAGAAACAACCGCCCAGGCAAAAGTCTGCCCAACCTCAGCCCTGGGCAAGCACTCACCGTGTGGATCCCATCCACCGTCACCGGGTAGGTCATATTGTCAAAAGAGATGGACAGCACATTGCTGCTGGCGCCCTCCGCCCCAGACGGCAGCAGCGACTGAATCATGGTCCAGTCAGGCTCACCCCACGGCAGAGCAGCATTCACAAAGTCTCTGCAACGGCGGCAACAGAAGCAGGCAGGCAGGCAGGCAGAGCACCAAAAGGATCAGCAGGCAGGCAGCGGGCAGTGGAGCGCTTTGTGACAGGCACCGATGGGGTGTTTGGTGTGTAGGCAGGGAGTGCATGCCAAATTTCATTGGCTGCGGATAGCTTGGCAGGTGCAGCAGCTGACCAACGTGGTGGATTAGAAACACATGGGCAGGAAGGGTGGAGAAGCAGGGAGGATACAGCACAGAGGATGTGCACACACAAAAAACACCGGGGAGTGCAAATGCACTGGCACGCACAGCACAGGGGCACGACCAGTTGTCTTCATGAAGGAAATGGGACAGCAGGGAAAGTTATACAGGCGCAGATAGGCACAGGGCATAGAGAAGCACAGAGCGGTAGGAAGGAGCAGTGAGGCATTGATAACCAACAACACTGAGGGAACAAGAAGGCACGTGTGCTGTGCCTCCCAGCCATGCTGATACCCAGGTGTGCCCATGCACCACTCACCACCGCAGCCGTGCTGAAGTCAGCCGGCCAGCCAACCAGACCGCAGCCAACTGGCAGGGCTCACCGTCGGGACACACCTTTGGTGGCACCCCATGCCACACACCCTGCAAAGGCTCTGCACCCCCACCCGCTCAGCACCCCCACCCGCTCACTGCACGGAGCTGCACCCCGCACCCTCACCGCGCCCTCACTGCACCCTCACCGTGTGCACTGGCTCTGGCTGTTGACCGCCAGGTCTGGGTGCGTGGAGAAGGCAACCTCCATGCGGGGCGGCGAGGGGTGCTCGCTGACCAGGTGCTTGGGGAAGGGGTGGCCGTCCAGCGAGGCGCGCACCTGCAGGGGCACACACAAAAACGGCTGCATGAGACGCACACAAACACAGTGAAAAAGTGCTTGGAGAAGGCCTGGCCGGGATGGCAGGATTAGGCAGGCAGGCAGGGCCAGGTGCCCCCGCTCCCCAGCCTGGCGGGCTAAGCAGGAGGGTAGTGCTGGTGGTTCTCTCACGATCAAGACAAGTGTTGTTAAAGCGGCCAGCCCGCTTTGGCTCACCGAGGCGGCAGTGGCGGCATCCGAAAACTGCACCCAGGCCAGAATGCCGCCCTCTGGCTTGTTGTATGTCACTGCACGGCAAGGCGGGATGGGCGGGGTGTGAAGGCGCGCCCGCAAAGCAGAATGCTGGGCCCTCGCAGCAGCACATGGCACCCGCTGCCCGCCCCCCTATTGAGATCGGTCACTTCGGAAGGTGGTGAGGGTAACCACCTCAGAGCAGGGCTGCATCCTACAATAAAGCCTGCCCAGGCATGCGGGCCAGGCTGCACTGCCGCGCTGGCATAGCAGCGCGCATTTAGCTGCAGAACGGGTGCAGAAAAGCACGCTGCAAGCTCGCATGTCTGCGTGCCTCACCAATCTTCCTGGGCAGGCCGTAGGATGCAAAGGCGGAGTTGAGCAGGTCCAGAGAGATGGCATGCGCCAGCTCAGCCTGCACCAGGTTGGAAAGAAAGCGGGGGGTGGTGGCCAGACGGGGCGGAAGGTGAGCACATGTCGGGGCGGATTTGAAGCAAGGCGCAGGCAAGCAGGCCTTTTCAAAAGAGGGGGTGGGCAATACCGCAGCAGCAGCACTGACATGGGGTGTGCCGCGCCAGCAGAGCAGCACCGAGAGTTGCACCGCAGAGCAGTAGCAGCAGCGAGCATCCTGCATCACCAACAACATTGCCAGCAGCCAAGCACAACCGCCCTTACCGGGATGGCCTTGATGCTAACTTGCAGCACAGGCGTGGGTTGGTCGGTGGTGGGGTTGACGTTGGTGAGCTTGTCACGCCCGCTGCGGCACAGCAGGCACAGCAGGGGGACGGTACGGTCAGACGCCAGCAAGATCAAGGCGGATGCCCTCGCCTCTTCCCTGCACAAGCACGCATTAGCTCCCCTGCCCACTCAACGCCTAGCCTTCACTCCCTGGGGGTAAACACACATTGCAGTCTGCCCCCCACATGCAGCTAGTGCCAGCTGGGGCGGCTGCTTCATCAAGCACAGTCGCACACCGTGGGAATGCACAGCGCCCCGCCCACCCACCTGTAGCTGAGCCAGGTGGGCCGCCCCCGGAAGGCGGCGGGCGTGGTGGACGTCTGGTAGTGGCTCACAATCGCAATGGACTGCTCAATGGTGGCAAACTCCACAAATGCCTGGTTGCGCATGCTGCCCACCTGCAGGCAGGCAAGGGGAGCATGGGGAGCATGGGACATGAGCGTGCATGAGCACGCCTGGTGTATTAAGGCACACTGGTGGCGCAACGGGCTGCAATGCTGCCACAGCAGCAGGCCATGCAGAAGATTTCATCGCGCTCCTTGATCGATTGCAGCTACTGAGCATCGTTGACGTTGCACCCGCACATGTGGCGTGCTTTTGCAGGCTTGCCATGGCGGCAGCGCACCCACACACCTTGTCCTTGACCGCCACCACGGTGCCAAAGGGCGCACACAGCTCCCGGATCTCCTCAATCGTGAGGTCAAACGGCAGGTTGCGCAGGTGGATGACCTGCACCAGCCAGAGCAGGGCTGGGGTTGAGGAACAAGAGCGGAGGGCACCGCCGCCGCCGCCGCCGCTACCAAGATGGTGATCCTCCACGCCGCCTGCCGTCCCTGCCGACGCACGGCGCCCGCATGCAGCGCTCATGTGCAGCCAGGGCAGAGGTGGGGAAAACGCTGCAAGCCACCGATCTTACTCTGGTGGGCTGTGTGAACTGCGGGCTGACGTGCGGGTCGCCGCCGCCCCAGGCGCCGCCCATGGACATGCCCGAGTACTGCATCATAGGCGCGCCCATCACCAGGGCGTGGTTGGCAGTGTCGACAGTCCGGCTGGCCCAGCACAGGCGGCCTCCAAAACAGTTGACTGCTGATCAGAGCTTGAATCTGTTGGAACCAGGAGATCAAGCGGTGCGCTTGTGGGGAAGCTGCACTTTCGGCGCGCCTGCTGAGGGCGCAGCAGCGAGAGGGTGGGGCGCCGATCCCGCCTGCCAGCGTTCTTGCGCACATTCAGATAGTCTCTGCGGACCCCCAGCAGCCCTTGACGCTGAGCAGGCAGCCCAACAGCCTCCGCGCCGGTCCAAGCGACAGCTTTGGACGCGGCCCAGTGGAGCGCGCCTTGGGCAGCTGTGGGGTGTTTGGCATGCCGCAGAACGCAATGTTGAGCATTCAACGCAGCGGGCGCCTAGCCCTGGCGCCGGCAGCTGGCAGTGGCGGCGCTGTGCGGCAGCGGCGGCGGCAGCAGCGGCAGCCGCCTGCAGCCTCGGCGGTCCGGCCACGCAGCCCCAGCCCCAGCCCGGGGCCCAGCGGCCGCAGCCACCAGCAGGTGCTGCAGCCCCAGCGAGCGGCAGCAGTGGATGTAGCGCTAGGGAGTGTGGAGATTGAGAGCTTGACGTACCACGACGGCTGCTTCTCGGTCCAAGGGTGCCTGCTGAGCGCCGCTTCTCCGGACACTGTGTATGAGGTATGTGGGGCATGTGCGGTTGGGGGCCTGTGGCTGTATCAAATGCGTGGGCACGAAGCTGGGTCGGGGTGTGGGGTGCTGGCGTGGCACGTGGTGTCCCTGTCATAGTCCGCCCCGCACACCATGCCAGCACACTGCGGTCCCTCTGGCTGTTCCGCTCTGGAAGAACTTGCACACGCCTCCAACAAATTTGCAGGTTCTGAAGACTAAGGTTTCCGCTCGGTCTGACACACCAACCCTGCAGGGGTTGGCAGGCCACTCCCCCCTGCCTCATGTGCTATGCCGTGGTGCTCCCTTCGAACCGTGCATTCTCCCTGCACCTCCCCGTCGTGCGTCATGCGCAGGTGCTCACGGATTATGACTCCCTGCCCCGGGTGTTCCATAACGTGGAGAGCTCGGCGCTGCGGCAAACCGATACGGGGCAGAAGCAGCTGGTGCAGACGTGCAAGTGGGCTTTCCTGGTGTTCAGGTGTGGTGGGGTGTGGTGGGGTCAAAAGGGGCGGGCAGAGCTGCGGGGGGCGACTAGGGAGGCAGGCGGGAGGAATGACGGCTGGGGAGGGCTGGCTGGCTGGCCCCTGGCGGGGCCAACCAGCGGGTAAGAAAGCTTGCCCACCTGGCCTGGCCATTTGCAGGTGGCCCGCTGCGCCTTCATTTCACCTGACCTACATTGCTCAACTCCACCCATTGTGTGTGCCCCCCCCTGCAGCGGCACCTTTGTGAACGAGCTCAACGTGCAGGAGGACCCGGCCACCCGCCAGGTCACCTTCTCCCTCATTGAGTCGGCCTTCATGAAGGAGTTTGTGGGCAGCTGGGACGTGCGGCACGTGCCGGGCACCGGGATGACCGAGGTCAGGCCTGCATGGGGTGGACCAGCTGGCTGCCTGTGTGAAGGTTGTAGGCAGCTGAGGTGTGCGGCGCATGCCGGGCTCTGTGCTCATGCAGGCACATGGGGTGTGGGTCGAACATACTTGCTGTGGCGAGAACCTGGTGTCCTTGACACTGTTGTTACTGCACGGCATGATGCTGCGCACTCAACTCCCAAGTGCGGGCTTGCTATCGGCGTGCACGGATGCACTAGTTGTTGAGAGGCAGGGGAGGTGAATCCAGCGCCCACGCCCGCTCAATCATCGCGCCCCGCTGCCCCCACCGCCCCACCGCAGGTGCGGCACCGCCTGGCAGTGCGCCCCACGGTGGCGCCCCCACAGAAGATCGGGGACTTGTCAAAAAAGATCTTCAAGAAGCAGGCACGCATGCTGGGCACGCTTTCTGTTTGCTTACATTCGTTTCCACCAGTGCTCGTTGTGCGCGCCTCGTGGCGGCAGCCCTGCACGCTCCGGCGTGCCCCGCACTGCATGCATGCCTTGCTGCCTGCGGCACGTCTCTCGCCTTGTTCTCATCGCCATCGCGGGTGGCTGGTCTCCGGGTTGACCTGGCTCACCCGCTCGGCAGCAGGACCGGCGGCTGGTGTGGCAGGCATCAAACCATATGACTGGTTGGTGCAGGATTGGTTACTCCTGCGCTGCGCTGCCCCCCACCCACCTCTGCAGGTGACAGGCATCCTGGATGACCTGGCTCAGGAGCTGGACCGGCGCTTGGCTTGAAGGGCCCAGGCCCAGAGTGTAGTGCAGCCCCGCTGGCAGCCCCCGCTGCCTTGCGCTGGCTGGCCACACCCGCTGCCGACGGCGGAGAGCTCCGGGGCAGGGCAGGCACACACCTGAGGCGAGGCGCCCTGGCCGGCCTCCTCCCAGGGCCGATGGAGCCGCACACCAGGCCCTGGGCTGCTATTCAGCCCACCTTTTGAGCTACACAAGAACGTCTCTGCCCTTGGAGCCCTTGGCTGTGTCTCCGCTATGGGCGGCCAATCAAGGGGCGCCACACCCTACAGAGGCCTTGGCCCCAATGGGGTCTCTCGTTGGCCAGCACTCGCTGTGTGTGCTGATAGGTCCACTGCGCTAGCGACCCCACCCTTCAGAGGCCTTGGCTGCAACGGGGTTGGCCAGCACTCGCTGTGTGTGCTGATAGGGGACCGTCCATGCGCTTGCCCCCGCCCGCACCGCTACCCCGGTTGCTGCTTGCATTTTGTCACAGCAGGCTGGGCATGGGGCAGGTGCACCATTGGAGCCCAACTTGCACTACCAACTGCTATAGGCAGATCTCTCTCCTGCAGGCAGCAAGCCGAGCATTCCCCCTCTGCGCTGCTGCTATCCTCCCACGTCTCTCATTTTGTTGCTTTCATCACCTCATTGCATCAAGCAAGCCCAGAGACAAGCACTCACTCTTCTTTTGCCGCATCCTCGTGCACCAACCTACCCTCTCCACTCGCACTCACAGCATCCCCTGCATTGAGCGCAGTGCAGCAACTCAGTGCTGCGCACAGTTTTGGCACCCCTGCCCTCCCTCCAAGCTCACTCAACCATTCGCATCTCGAGCGGCGTCCTGTGTACTACCCCCGTTGCACATCAGTCCTTCCCCCCTTGTGCCCACGCGCCCCTCCACACACCTTCCCAGGCCTCAGTAACTTGGCAAGCACAGCAGCTGGCCAGAAAAATTTAAAGCAGAGGCCAGGACAGAGTAGGCTGCCCTGCAGATGGCGAAGACTGCATCTGCTGCACCACACGTGCAAACTGCCCGCAACACAGCTGTGTGTGTGGGGGCGGGTGCCTGCTTTGGTTTACATGCTCGGTTCACAAGCAGTTGGGGTGCAAGCTGGCGGAAATGTTGTGAAGCACGGTGCTTCGCATGAATTGCAGTGCTTGATATGGCTTGAACTGAAAAGCATGAAATTGGTTCATATTGCAACGAGCGAGGGGGCCGCCGTCACCTTCCCCTGGCCAGCACGCCTTGACCTCGTTCCTCCCGTTCCGCAGCCGCTGTGGAAGTGTCCACGCCTCCTGCTGGCTTTAAGCGTGCGTGGAGGTGTCGGACTGACCCGATGGGATGGTTGATTGCCTGGGGTTTCGGCTGATCAGTCGGTCGCATTGGGGTTGCGGTGCGCCAGGTGGATGGCGTCAATGGCGGCCTGCAGCAGCAGCCAGCCAGGCGAGGAGGCGCAAGCAGTGCAAGGGAGCTCCAGTCTGTTCTTTCTCGTCCAGGCCATCCGGGAAGGCAGCAAGGTTGGCCCCCACTGCCGCCTACTCCCAGGCTGGGCGCCCGCCTCCTGCCCATGCCACGCACCCGCGCCTCCACTTCCCAAGGCAGCAAGGGGCCCACCCCTGCCGCTTTTTCTCAAACTCTGTGCCCCGCCTCCCACCCCACCCACCCACCAGCGCCTCCTCTTCCAGCTCCACCTCAAAAGCAAGCAGCAATGCTCCCCCGCAGCTGCCAGCGAGGTTCGCACCCTGGCCGCCTACTCCCAGCCTGGCAGGGTGCCCTGCCTCCCGCCTCCTGCCCCTTCCACCCCTTCACCCACCAGCGTCCCCTCACCCACAGCCAGCAAGGGGCTCACCCCCCTGCCGCATGTTCCCAGACTGTGCGCCCTGCCTCCCACCCTTCCCACCCACCAGCGTTTCCTCGTCCAGCTCCACCTCAAAGGCGGCAATGTTCTCCCGCAGCTGCTCCAGCGTGGTGGCCCCAATGATGGTGGAAGCGCAGTACCTGGGTGGGGTCGCATGGGGTGACATGGGGTCATGTGGGGTGACATGGGGTCACATGGGGTCACATGGGGGTCAAGCAAGGTGACTAACGACTCATCTCCCCCTGCCCCTGCCCACACGCCCTCCTCACCAGCGCGCCCACACCCTTCCACAAGCACTTCCCACCAGCGCAAACCTGCCCATCACACTGTCTGCACACCCTACAGCGGCCTGCCTCTCCTCCACTGCACCGCCTCTCCTCCACTGCACCGCCTCACCAGCGCGACTTGCACCATGCCAGCGCCAGCTGTGCCAGGCTCAGCCCCTTCTTCTGGGCCAGGGCAGCATACTCGGTGGCCGCCGCCATGGAGCGGTCGCAGTGGTAGCGTGGCTGGAATCCTGGGAACTGCACGGGAGGCAGTAAGCACCAGGTCGAACCAATAACATGGCGGGTGTGAGTGGGGCGGGAGAGCTGGCAGTGCAGGGCACGGCTGCTACCACCGGGATACAGACAGCAGTGACATTGGTAGCGGCTGGAAGCAAGGGGTGTTGTGCCAGGGCCAGGGCAGAGCTGGCGACACAGGAGCGAGTGCAGCCGCTTTAGGCGCAGCGCTGGCGCACCGCTGCCGGCGCAGCGTGGCCAGCGCACCTTGACGTGCCGCGCGTTGGGCCCCGGCTCCCCGCCATCAAAGTACTTGTTTGTCAGCGTGCCGCCTGCATTGGAAGGAGGCCTGGGACTTAGTAGTCAGCCGCGCGTATCCTTGCAGTGGGATGGGGCTCAAGGTGCTTGTACGTCGGCATGCTGCCTGCATGCCGCAGGTGAGCATGGGGTCAAACGTGGCGTGAGATGCACCGTGCCGCACTCGCACACCCCAGCTGCCGACCTGCCCCAGACCTGCTTGCTGCCCCCCAAGCCCCCGGTACACAAGGTGAGTAGTGACACAGCCGCCATACCAGCCAGCCAGCAGGCTCTAGCCGCCCTCCCACCCACCCGCAAGGGGGCCGTACGGCAGCAGGCCAATGTTGTAGTGCTGCGGGGCGCAGGCCTCCGCCAGGTGGCCCTCAAACCGGCGGTCAAGCAGGCTGAAGTCGTTCTGCAAGGGGCGGGGGAGGGTTGAGGAGGGTGCGGAAGGTGATGTCAGGGTAGATGAATGCAGGGCCTGGTGTGTGCTGGGAAAGATGGGGACGGATGGGTGGGTGGGGCAGCCCAGCTGTGCCTGCTCTTGGGAGGAGGCATGGAAGGCAGGCGGCATGGAGGGCAGGAGGCAGGGAGGGAAGCAGTGGACCTAAGGGTGCCGAAGGGAGGCACCCCCAGCTTGGCTGCTGCCTCGCACACCTTGCAAACAAATGGCGTGGTTATAATACACGGACCTCTTCACCCCGTCACCTAACAACCCACCCCACCTGGATGCTGATGGGGGGAGGCACGCCCAGCTTGGCGGCGGCTTCGCACATCTTGCAGACGCCAAATGTGGTCTCGTTGGACAGGCCCCAGTGCTTCACCTGCACGGCATGGCGTGCAGCGGAAAGCACTCGCCAGGAGCTGACTGCAGGGCACCCAGACCTTGGGGGCGGGCGCGGCAAAGCGAGACGCACCAGCACATGATTCCTTTGGACCAGAGGCCCCAGTGCCGCAGCTGCAGAGGTGCAAGGCATAGTGCATTGGCACCCCCACCTTCACATTGCCCCCTCCGCCCACCTCGTCGATCGCCCACCCTCTCCCTCTCGAAGAAGCAGGTTTGGCTCCCCCTCACCTTGCCCTCCATAACCATCGCGCCCACTTCGCTCCCCAGCTCGCCGCCCATTCGGTCTAACACACATATCTCACTACATTCCAGCTCACCTTGCCGTCCCTCAAACACACGTTGGGCTTCCCCTCACCTTGCCCTCCTTGATCAGCTCCCCCACCACACCCCTGAGCCCATGTTGCCCTCGCTCAAACCAGTGCAGCTCGTTCATTCAAGCTCACCTTGCCCTCCTTGATCAGCTCCCCCACCGCCGCCACCTGCTCCTCAAATGGCACCGGGTCGTAGTACTGGTCCGCCTGGTACTGGTTCTTGCCAAACACGGGGGCGTACCTGCAAGCCAAAGAGTGCAAACATGAGCAGTCGAGCAACACATTGGCGGCACCGGGTCGTTGCTACTGGTCCGCCTGGTACAGCTCCGCCTGGAACTGGTCCATCTGGCACTGAAACAGTCAGTTCTCACAGCACCTTGCCCTGTGGTGCTTGCCAAACACACCAACGCGCGCCTGCATTGCCAGCGGAGCCGGACCAGACTCCTGGAAGTCAGCGTGTAGGCGCAGCAGGAGTCCTTCACTGTCTCCGGCCCCATATCACTACCGACTGACCACGCTACACGGTCAGCAGTGCACACCTGTCGGGCCAGTGCAGCTGGAGGAGTTCCACGAAATCGGTCTGCAGCCGCCGCAGGCTGCCCTCCACCGCTGCCCGGATCTGCGAGGGCTCCAGGCGGGGCGCCGGCGCTGCGGGGTCCTTGGGCACGGTGCGGTTGGCGGGCACAAAGGTGCGGCCGTCCTGCAGGCAGTGAACGGGGGCGGGGGGCAGACTGAAGAGGGCAGGAAGGCAGGCAGGCAGGCATTGTGCCGGGCGCAGGCAAGGGAAGGCGGCACTGTGCGGCTGGCGGGAACAGAAGTGCGGCCCGGGCGCTTGAGATGGCAAGTAGAAAGTTTAGTGTGGGCGCATGAGCGGCAAACAAAGTGTGGTGGCCAGGGAGGCCTTGCCCCGGTGGCCGCACTCCCACCTCCCTGAAACATGTGCTTGCTGTGGTCCTCCGAACAACCGCTCACCTTTGCCCCGCCCATCACTTTGGTTGCCAGGATGACCTTGTCCCGGCAGCCGCGCGCCGCCATCCAGCGCCCAATGATTTCCTCCGTGCTGCCGCACGTCTCCGGGCGGGGCGGCACCGGATAGAGCTCAGCTGTGGCAGTGGGAAGTAGCAGGACGAGAGCAAGTGAGCACTCAGTTCTGCCACGCATTTCTGGACGGGGGGGCACAGGGTACAGCACAGCTGCGGCAGCCAGGTCCTCTCCTGACTAAGCGAGCGCCACTTAGTCAGTCATTCACTTATGCATCCCAAATATGAAGAACAGCGTTTAATGGCATGCGCTACCAACCCACGTCCCCACCACCACCACAACAGCAGCCTCGCTCATCTCATCACCCCCGCTTCGCAGCCAGGTCCAGAGTTGCCCAGAGGGGCAACGCCGGAGGGGCTGAAGCCCCCTTAGTAGGCAGAGCAAGACAGCCAGACAGTCAACGTGTGCTGGCAGCCTGACCCATGTGTCTCACCCACCTGTGCCGACAAAGTTGACCCGCTGCTCGAGCGCCAGACCCAGTACCCGCCCACAGGTAGTGGTTTTCAGTAGACAGCTAGAAGATAACATGTGTTGGGGGGGGGGGGGGGGGGGCAGCCTAACGCACCTGTGTCAATAAAGTTGACCCCCTGCTCTAGTGCCAGGTCCAGCATTGCACAAGCCTCCTCCTCGTTGTTCTGTTCCCCAAATGTCATGGTGCCCTGCAGCAGCACATGGCACAGCGGGCAGCAAGTGGGAGGGCTTGCTTGGCAGGCGCAACGAGGTGGGGTGGGAGGTGGCAGGCGGGGGACATGGTGCCCTGCAGCAGCACATGGCACAGCGGGCAGCAAGTGGGAGGGCTTGCTTGGCAGGCGCAAGGAGGTGGGGTGGGAGGTGGCAGGCGGGGGACCTAGAACGCGGGGGTTAGGGGGCACCTGCAAAGGGTGGAAGGCGAGCTGCCAGCTGGAAACTGTTTATGGAGAAGGTGCCATACAACTGAACAGCGAGTTGGTGCCAGCCGTGTCCCGCCAACTGCGGCTACTCCGCTCTCTTAGCACCCGCCCACAGGCGGCGGCAAGCGCCAGGGCAAGCGCCGGCGGCAGGCAGCACCCACCAGGCACACAATGGAGACCTCCATGTCGGAGCTCCCCAGCTTGACGTACTTCATCCTGCGGACGTTGCATGAAGAAGGGAAGGAATTGTGCTAATTGTGTTTTGACTAGCGTCGGCGGCTGGGCCGCAGGGGGGGCGAAGGCGGCCCCGCCAGCGGCAGCAGCCGAGCCCAGCACGACTGGCCTAAGCAGCCCACGCCTCAGCGCAAACCCGCCTATGCCACAGAGATCACGCCATGGTCATTTCTTACCTGGCTAGCTGCGACCCAGCGCAAGGGCTGCAGACTCCCACGGCGAGGGCACGGCGACCTGCACTGCGGCGCCTGGAGGGCAGGGGACAGGCACTCGCACAGTAACCACGCCCAATGCGCGAGCTGCAAGCGGCGTCCGCGACAGACAGAGTCAGGACATCAGCAGCGCTGCGCCCGCTGGGCCAGAGCGACGGCAAACCCTGCCGCTCCTCCCTTGCGCCATTGTTTCACATTGACAGCCAAGATGGTATCCCGTTTTCATTTACATGCATCATCAGCAAATCTAGGGAAACAGAGCAAAAGCACAGAGATGCTTGGCCCCGCAGGCCGTGCGGGTGCCACCAGCGTGGGTCCAGCTACCGCATCCGAACGGTGCAAGGCAGGGCTAACGTGCCAGAGGACCCATCATCTAGCTTAAGGGACTACCACTGTCACTGCCAACGTGCTGCTCACTCATCCATGGGGCTCCTGCCCCGTCCTGCAGGGCTCCTGCTGCGGTCCAGCGGCGGCGAGGCCGAGCGGGTCCGCTCCCGGCGGGGCGGCGGAGAGGCACTGCTGCGCCCGCGGCGGGTGGGAGGCGACACTGACCGGCGGGCCGGCGGCGGGCTGCGGCTGACCCTGCGGCGGGGCGGCGGGCTCTCCCGGCGCCGGGGTGGCGGGCTGCGGCTGCTGCGCCGGGCGGGAGGGCTGTCCCTGCGGCGGGGCGGCGGGCTCTCCCGGCGCCGGGGGGGCGGGCTGCGGCTGATCCGCCGGGCGGGGGGGCTGTCCCTGCGGCGAGGGGGCGGGCTCTCCCTGCGCCGGGGGGGCGGGCTGCGGCTGATCCGCCGGGCGGGGGGGCTGTCCCTGCGCCGTGCCGGAGGCGGGCTGCGGCTGTAGCGGCGGGCGGGCGGGCTATCGCGGCGGACAGGCGGGCTCCTGCTGCGCCGGCGCTCATCCCGAACCTCACGCCCATCATAACTGGGAGAGCGGCGGCGGCGGGGCGGGCTGGGCGAGCGGCGGCGCCCGGCAGGGCTGGGGGACCGCCCCCTGAAGCCGCCACGGTCCTGCAGCAGGGCAGTTCCGCAAAGTAGGGCAGGTGAAGAAGAGGCGCGGTGCTTGCAACGGCGAGGGATGCAGGGTGCCGGCGAGCACAGCGGGCAGCGGCATGCAGGATGGGTGCCGAAAGAGACGTGCAGCTGGCAGGGCCAGCCTCCTCTGCCCGGGCACTACTGAGTACTCCACCTGCTGCCAGCCAGCAATGTGTCAGCGGCTCCCCGCCCTGCACTCCCGCTCTGTTCACACCTGGAAGCCGCCGCCGCCAGGCGGGCCGCGGCCACCGCCGCCGCCAGGCCCACCGGAGCGAGCAAACTCGACCTTCCACCCGTTGCGCCCGCCATCCAGCCCACGCACAGCGTCCTCCGCATCCCGCCTGTCCTCAAACTCAACTGCAGGCCAGGGCAGAAAGGAGGAGGGGCACGCCAGGCGGGGGCGAGATGTGAGGGAGCGTGCGGCAGGCAGGGGCAGGAAGGCAGGGGAGGAGGGAGGAGTGGTGGGAGGGGCAGCAGGCCTGTGGCAAAGAGGAGCAGGGCAGGGCAGGTGGGGGCGGCTGCTTCCGGTGGGCCTGTGTGGCAGCAGGGACGCAAGTAAGGCAGGGGGCAAGGAGCCTACAGAAACGCAACACTCTGAGTGGGCGGCCCCACCCGAGAGTCGCAGCATTCCCCGCACCGCACCAAGCAGCAGATGGTGGGGTGATGAGGCTGCAGGTGCTGCTGGTGTTGATCAGTTGGGGTTGCAGGCGGGGCCGGCCTTGGCGGGCGGTGCAGGCGGTGAGGCGAGGCGAGGCGATGGTGGAGTGCGGATGTTGATGACGTGGCAGGACGATGCGAGCTGGAGGCGAGGAGATGAGGCGAGCTGGAGGCGAGCAGAGATGAGGTGAAGGGCCGATGGATGGGGGGACACGGCGGGGCGGGCAGCAGGCGGGGAAGGTGGTGTGGCGGCAGGGCGGGACGGAGGTGGAGGAGGGCGGCAGAGGAGGACGGCTGGGCGGTTGAGGCGAGACGAGGGGGGCAGTTGATGACGAGGCGAGGCGGGGTGAGGTGAGGCGGAGACGACGCTGCCGGCGGGAATCTTTCAGGTGGCGGGCGGGCTGAGGAGACGGTGCGGTGCGCGGCTTGGGCCTTGCTGGTGCTTGCGCCTCCTGGCGGCGGCGCCCACGCCCACCCACCTGTGCTGCCTTCCAGCCGGGCAACCCAGCTGGCACTCCGCCACACCTTGATTAGCTGCCACACCTTTGACTGACACACCACCAACACGCCTTCAAAGACCGGGGTTCATCGGTGCCCTACCCAGGCCCCAGCAAGTGGGAGGGTGACCACCTGGCATGAGCAGCCAAAAGGCTGTGCTCACCAAAGCCGAAACCTGGAGGCTTGCGGGCCACCCAGCAGGACCTCAGGCGCCCAAACTTGCTGAAAGCCTCCTCCACATCACGGTCAGGAATGCCCGGAGGCAGACCGCCAATCCACAACTTCGCCGCCATGTCGCTGCTCGGTGCGCCGGCCCCTGGTCGTAACTGTGGCTGCGCCTGAGATGCAAGCCGCACCTCCCAAGACCCTGCAGACATGGCAAGCAGAGGAGGCGGCATCGATTGCCGCTGGTAAGGCACAGCGGGCGCAGGTAGGCAGAGGGGACCGACGGGACCGCCGGCAGCAGCCGGAGTGAGGGCAAGTCGACCGACCGGCCCAGCGCAGCGGCAGGCTCGACATCTAGGATGTGCCCCCTTGCTGCTGCATCTGGAGCGGCATACAGACACAAGAGCGAACAGGTAGCCGTGGGCCGAGTGGACACACACGGCTGCTGCTCAGAACGCGGCTTGAGTCCGCCTTGTCTGAGCAGACTCTGCCTCAAATCGCTCCGCATAGGCAGTGGCCGAGGCTGGAGGGGCTGCCCACGCCCCTTCATTCTCACCTGGAAGCAAGCAGGCCTGGGTAAGCCTGCAACAGTAGACGAGACCAGCAGTCGGCGATCAACACCGACGGAAGGAGGGAGGGCGCACAGGAGGCGCGCAGCAGCAGCAGGCGCGCAGCAGGCCTGATGGGAAGTTGTGTGCCCAGGCGATCCGGTGCACCCTCCTGCGCCTTGCATTGGCGCTCAACACTTGTGGCGCTGCTTCAGCGCGTCCTGCTGCCCCACCCGAAAGCCCTCGTTCTCAAACTTCTGTTCCCGCCTCCCCCTGCCGCTTGTGCGCCTCTAACACCGTCGCCTGGGGCCGTGCAGTCGATATACCAGAGTACAAGGAACCGGGAGCCTCTGGCACGCAAGCAGTGCCCGCAGCGGTGGGCCTGCGCCGTCGCCCGCCGTACCGGTGGCGCCTGGCCGCTCCCTCCCGGCAAGGCTGCGCCATGGCCGCCACTGGGGGCATTGACGCTCCCTACATGTGCTACCTGCTGCTGGGCATGGGCACGCTCTTCCCCTGGAACGCGCTCATCACGGCAGCCGACTACTGGGAGGCACGGTGAGCACCGGGCGGTGCTGCTGTGCACACCGGTGCTGCTGTGCACACCGCCTGCCCTCACATGTGTCACTGCACCAGCCTGTGCTGCGCTCTGCGCTTGAGCTAGAGGTACAAAACGGCTACCAAGTGCTGGTATGCACTCACCGTGCCTCCCCAGGCCTGTGCTTCCAATGGCTCCCTCCTGACCCCACACCTCTGCCCTTCCCCTGCTGCTGAACCATGACGTGACTTACCGACGCGTCAGGTATCCGGTAAGTCAGCTGCCACGCGGTTCAACTGCCTTGCTTTCTCATGCCATTGCGCAATCACTTGTTTACCCACCTGCCAGCCCACCCGGAAACCAGCCCTTTTACTTGCCGCTGTCCAGTCACGCCGGCAGGCAAGCACCCAAACCAGCCTGCTGACCTTGAGGCACCTGCCATTCTGTACTTGCTTGCTCACTCACTCGTCTCGTGCTGCCCGCTGCCCGCAGGGCAAGCACACCGACCGTCTGCTCACTGTGAGCTACCTGCCAGTCAATCTGGTGGTCATTGCTGCCATGGTGCGCTGGCACCTGGTCGTGCGGCCGCGCGTGCGCATCATTGGCGGCCTGCTGGGCTTCACGCTCGCCATCTCAGCAGTGCCGCTGGTGAGCTCCTACATGCCAGCATGGCGCGTGGGATGGCTTGGGTTGTAAGAGGTTGTGGGGGTGCTAGACTCCTAAGACGCCATTCCATCGGCACTCGCTTCTGCATGCACGAGGTCCAGGGATTTGACATGCTGCTGCGCCTGCCTGCCAGCTGTGCGCCCTCCTTCTGAACGCCCCACGTGCTGCACAGCATGCTGCGCTGCCGCCTGCTCACCATCTGCCCTCCCCCTGCCCACCTGCCCCTGCCCCCGTGCAGCTCGACCTGGCCGCTGCCACAAACGGCACGCTGGCAGCCGTGCTGCTTCTGGTTGCTGCCACAGGCGCATGCGACGGCTTTGCTCAGGGCGCTCTGTTTGGGGAGGCTGCGATGCTGCCGCCCCGGTTCACGCAAGCACTGGTGGCCGGCACCGCCGTCTCAGGTGGGCACGGCGCTCCACTTGGGCTCTGTAGTGTTTGGGTGGCAGGGGTAGCTGGTGTGTTTGTGAGGGTCGGGGAGGCAGGCATGCTGTAGTCAATATGTAGTGTCTTGAGTAGACCAGAGTATAAGTGTGGCGCTCACCTGCAGTGCGCGTATGGCAACGGCTGCTGCTGCTGCTGAGCAAAGCATGGGCACGCTGCTGCTGCTGACCAAAGCATGGGCACGGCTGCTGCTGCTGAGCGCCACAGCTGGAAAGCAGTTGGGTTCTTGCGGTGGAAGCACCCACACGACTGCCTGACGGCCGCCAGTTCCCACGAGGACTCACTCATGCCGTTGCTTACACTCTGCTGCTGCAGGCGTGGTGGTCTCCCTGCTGCGCGTGATCACGAAAGCCACGCTGCCCGACAGCGAGGCGGGCCTGCGGGCCAGCGCCAATCTGTACTTCACCATCGCCGCGCTTGTGTGCGCGGCATGCACCGTTGTGTACACCTATGTGCTGCCCAGCCTGCCTGCGGTACAGCAGTACCGCCGCGCCGCCCTTGAAGCGGCGATGCACGGGGAGGAGCCGTTTGCGGTGGACAGCCCGGAGGATCCTGGCATGCTTGCAAGCGAGGCAGATGCCTCCTGGAAGCAAGGGCAGCCAGCAGGCGAGGCCGAGCGGCACGGGCAGCCGGGAGCGGCGCCTGGTGGGGGCAGCATAGATGTGGAGCTGTCGTATGAAGACCACATGCACTGGGATCAGGCAGGAGGGGAGGCGCCGCCAAACAGTGGCCAGCGGCGGCGGCAGCAGGGGCAGCAGGGGCAGCAGGGGCAGCAGCAGGGGGATGAGGAGTTGGCTGGCCAGGCGCTGCTGTTGGGCGGGCACCACGGCAGGTCAGACGGCAGCGCCAACGGCAAGTGGGCCGCCCAAAACACATGGCAGCAGCAAGGGCAGCAGCAGCAGCAGCAGCAGCGCATTGGTGGCAGCGGCGGTGCGGCAGACCAGACGGCAGCGCTCAGCGCTGGCAGCGTGCTGACCACTCGCGCCGTGCTGCGCATGCTGTGGCGCCTGGCAACTGCCAACGTGCTGATCTACACGTGAGTTCAGCACGGCAGGGTGGCCAGTCATTTGGGCTGCCGCGTGCAGGTCTAAAGAGCGCCTGCGCCTGGGTGCTGGTTCCGTCCCCGCCCGCCCTAGCCTCCGCCCGCTCCGGCCTGCCCAGCAGCAAGAGCCAACCGCCCCCGCCCCCGCCTGCTGGTTCCGTCCCACCCTCACCCCCGCCCCCACCTCACCCCCGCCTGCAGGATCACGCTGTCCATATTCCCAGGTGTTCTGGCTGAGGATGTGCACAGCGCAGAGCTGGGGAGCTGGTACCCCGTGGCCCTGCTCACCGCCTTCAACTGTGCAGACTGGGCGGGCAAGAGCCTGCCCGGAGTGGCGGCGCTGCGCCTCAGGTGGGAAGGGGGGGTGGCGAGCGGCGGGGGGACAGCCCAACGCTGAGGCCCCCTTCCTGCATTGCTCGAAGCAGGGCATGCACTGCAATGCACTGCTTTGCTGCGCATCTGGGTGCACCCCATCTGCCATGACAGCCCCTGTGCATCACATTGATCACGTAAGGCAGCGCCTGTGCCTGGAGCCTGTTGTGCCCCAGCACCCCCAACCCCATCCTCCTGACCTCCCGCTCCACCCACCCAACCACTCACCGTCTGCAGAGACGAGCGGTCCATCTTGTGGTCCACCCTGCTGCGGGTGCTCTTTGTGCCGGCCTTCCACTTTGCGGCGGTGGGCGGCGCCGGTCCCGCCGTCATTGGACTGCTCACCCTGCTGCTGGGCACGAGCAATGGCTACCTCACAGCCTGCGCCATGATAGAGGCCCCCGCGCTGGTGCCCCCTGCTGCGGCAGAGCTGGCTGGCAACCTAATGGTGCTGGCATTGATTCTGGGGCTGTGCATCGGCGCTGCTGGCGGCTTCCTCTGGCTGCTCTGACCGCCCCCCTCTGTTTTCACGCATGCGGGCGCAGGTCCTCTGCTGTTCTTATTGTTGTATTATATATTCAACATTGTATTGTAATATTATCAAGCAGCGCTGCCCAGCGGTGCCACTGCCACTGCCGGGCGGCAGTTGCCCGCTCCGCCTCCCGCCCCGCGGCGGTTTTGCCGGCGGGGCCCTGGAGGCCTGCCCTCTGCTCCTGGAAGCGCACCATGTGCACACGGCACAGTGGCGCGCTTTCATTCCGTCCAAGCTTCACCACGGGCCCACAGGAGGACAGGGACGCTCGAGTTGGCATGGGGGTCGCGGCCTTCGGACATGGAGCAGGCGGGAGGGCATTCCGAGGCGTATGTATCCTACTCACACTCGTGAGCTTCGTTGCCGAGCTCTACATACAACCGAGCAAGCGGTGATGGCGTGCGGCTGCCCTCGCCACCAAGCCTCTATTGCCTGAGCAGCGTCTGCTGTGCTTGGCGCCTTGCCAGTTGCAGCACAGTTTCCTTGCACAGGTCTGAGGGCAGCGGGGAGCCCCGCAACAGCCTCTGTGAGCGCCTGCGCAGTGCCGCGCGTCGCCCGCCGCCGCCACCGCCCTCCTGCTGCTGCCTCTGTGGGGCGGCCCTCTCGCGTCCCCGGTCGCGGGTGATGTCCCTGGCCGGGCGCTGCTACGGCGCGCGCCCGCGTTGCGCGGGGTGGCTGCCAGGGAGCGCTGTCGCGCGCCGCACCTGCCCCGCCCGACGCCGCTCCTGCCGCCCACTCTCCCTCCCCCCTCTCGTTTCGCAGGCATAACCCGCCTGGGCGCTGCGCGCAGCGCCAGAAACCGGGGGCCTCAGAGCTCAAGGAGCGGGAGGGCAGGCGGCGCCGCAGCATGAACACGCTGGTGAGGCGGCGGGGGCCACTCAATCGCGCACCCCTGCTGCCTATTGCCAGCGCCCTTAACTTTTCAACCCCTGGGGCACCCTTGGAGCCGCCGCAGCGCGTGCCCAGGCGGTGCCGCCCGCCCTTGTCCCCGCCGGCACCCGCCGTCCGCCGCCGCCGCTTCCCGCCTCCCGCCGCCGCCTTGCCGCCGCGGCCCCCCGCTCACCGCCGGAACCCCTACTTTCCTCTGCAGCAAAACATCGAGAATGAGCAGCTGTCCAAGCTCAAGGAGTACATTGAGAGCCTGGGCGGGCAGCTGGATGGGGCATGGAAGTGCCGCGCAAACATTCGCGACTTTGGGTCGCGGGCGGGCTCCATGGACACATGGTTCACCGCCCCACACGGCGAGACCTTCCGCAGCAAAGTGGCGGTGAGTGAGGCAGAGGGTGGGCTGGGAGCGAAGGGGCAGGGCCACAGGGGAGGCGCGCAGGCAAGGTGCAGCTGGCAGAGCGGCGGGGAGGGGCTGTGCGGGCGGCCGCCGCGGGACACGGCGCAGTGGAGCGGGCGGCAGCCCTGGGGCGCGCCTGCGGTGCAACGTGTCTCGATGGTAGCAGCGGCGGCAGTGAGGCAGCAGAAAAAGCAGCAGCAGTGGCGCAACCCGCTGGCTCTCCAGCCCTGCCCCTGCCCCTGCCGCCTGCCCCTGCCTTGCATCTTTGCTGGCACATCCCAGCGCAGCTCACCCCAACCCGGCCTCCGCCCTGCTGCCTCCCCAACCACAGGTGGCCCGCGGGATGGGACTGGATCCAGGGGCGGCCCCCAAGCCCAAGGCCATGCGCCGGCAACCAATGGACCCAGACCGTCCCCGGCCCATGAAGCCGCCCAAGCCGCCCAAAGGCGAGGGAGCGGCGGCGGCGGGCGGCGGCACCGGCGCGGCGCCCACGCGCAAGAGTGAGCGGGCTGGCTGCGGGCGCAGGCAGAAGCGCGGAGGGACGGGCGGAGGAGCTGCTGCTATGCATGCTCTGCTGCTGAGCCCTTGTTCAATTCGTGCGATCTGTCAGGAGTTGTTGCCACACCCGCCCGCCCCCCTGCCTGCCCCCTGCCCCCTGCTCGATCATGCCTTCCTGCCCTCCCCCAATGCAGCCAGCGGCCAGCCGCAGGCGCCCCGCCCGCCGCCGCCGCCCAAGATCAAGCGCCCCCGCGGCTGGAACACTTGGGCGCCGGCCGACAAGTGGCAGGACGATCCCGTGGTGGATGCAGGTGGGGACTGGGGGGGCAGGAACAGACGGGCAGAGGTGTTCGTAATTATATGCTCATGATGTTCCAAGTGGTGGATGCAGGTGGGGCCCGGGGGTGCCCATAGGATGTGCAGGGGTGTTGCTGATGCTCATGACCTGCAAGTGCATGATGGGGAGGAGAGCTTGAGGGCGCCGTGGTTGGTTGCATGGTCACTTTGGGCGGGCTCCGGCCGACCGGTGGCAGGGCGGCCCGGCGGCGGCGCGGGTGGGCAAATTACGAGCGTGTGGTCACAGGGAGTGTAGTAGGGTTTGCCCAACCTGGGCATGCATACCTGGGCGGCTGCCTGTTGATGGGCCACCTGGCACAAGTGTGCTGGGCATGCTATGCTGCTGGCCTGCCACACGTGCGGGGTTGACCATTGGTGCCGCCTCCAACCTGCCACGCATGCGGGGTTGACCGTTGGTACCGCCTCCAACCTGCCACGTGTGCAGACCCGGGTGGCGCTTTTGTGATGGGTGACCTGGCGGAGCTGCTGCTGGGGATGCCAGAGGCGGAGCATGCAGAGACCACGTGAGCAGGGTGCGGGAAAAGTGTGCGCTTAGGAGGGCGGGGGTGGGGAGCAGTGGAGGGGGGCTTTGGGGGCTGGCAGGGCGTCGGGGATGGCAGCGTGCGATTGCCTTGCAGGTGCCTGCCTGCCCCTGCACCTCCCTCACCGGCCCACCTGCCTGCCCCTGATGTGCGTGCTTTGCATGCTATGCCTGCCCTGCCTGCCTTGCTGCAGCTACGATGGCTGGCTGTGCCTGATGAGCCGCAACGTGCGGGATCCGGCGGTGCTCATGGCCATGCACATGATGGTGCCGCAGCACCCAGGGGTGATGAGGTGAGCCGTGGGCTGGGCGGGGCTGGGCGGGGTGCAGGGCAGGGGTTGCCTGCTGGCTCTCGTCAGTGCTGCAGCGGGGGTGCGATGGAGGCGGGAAGGGGGGGCAGGCAGGAGCGCAGGGGAAGCAAGGGTCTCAGTGGGTAGCTCGCGCTTGCCACCGGGTGAAGGCGTCAGAGCAGGACCTGCCTCACACTCCTCGCCTCGTGTCTCACAGCGCTTGAAGCGGCCCCGCTGCCGCCACTGCCTGCCTGCCGCCGCCCCGGCAGCAACCACTTGCCTGCCCAGCCCCGCTGCGCTGCTTCACTTGACTGCCGCCTTTGACCCTCTGCCTGTTGCCACCTGCCTCATTTGTTGCAGCCACTTTGGCAACGACGCTGCCGTGGCCCACTTGAAGCTAGCAGACAAGGAGCTCAAGGAGCGGCGGCAGCGGGAGATTGAGGAGGCGGAGCAGCTGGTGGCGGCTGCTGTGGAGGAGGGTGTGCTCATGCCGCCGCTGCCCTGCAAGGGCTGCCAGGGCGGCAGCTGCGGGGTGGCGCACGAGGCGGTGGCGCTCCTTTTGGAGCCCGCCGCCACCTCAGCAGCAGCAGGCGCAGCAGCAGCGGTAGATGGTGATGGCGACTGCGCTATGGGCGACGCAGCAGCCGCTGCAGCATCAGCCGGCGCAGCGGCAGCAGCGCCAGCGCTTGCAGGCGGCGAGCAGCAGGCGGCGGCAGCTTGCGAGGAGCGTGTGTGCGTGACTCTGCGGCAGGAGATGCGGCGCGCGCCGCTGTGCGAGCCGTGCGTGACGGCGCTGCTGTCGGCGGCAGCTGCGGCCAAGGCCGCTGCGGAGGCTGGGGAGGACGCGGATGGAGAGGAGGACACAAGTGACGAGGAGTTTGTGCATGCCTGCGTCAAGGCCAAGGCGTCCCGCCCGCCTGGCGAGGAGGGCAGCGGCGGCGAGGAGGAGGCGGAGGGCGAGGCAGAGGAACGTGGCGGGCGGGGCGGGCGGGGCGGGCGCGGCAGGGGCCGTGGGCGTGGCGGCCGTGGGCGCGGGCGCGGCAGGGGCAGGGGGAAGCGGAAGCCGGCACGAGAGGCAGAGGAGGCGGAGGAGGAAGTGGCAGAGAAGGCGTCTGGCGTCAAGGGCAAAGGCGGCAAAGGCAAGGGCGGCAAGGGCAAGGCGGCGTCTGCGGCGGCTGACAGCGAGGCAGCCGCTGGCGATAGCGACGCGGCTGAAGCTGGCAGTGCAGATGAGGACATGCCTGACGCGACTGCCGATGGCGAGGAGGGCGATGGCGGGGAGAAGAAGGCGGGCGGCGGCAAGGGCAAGGGGGCTGCCCAGGGCAAGGGCAAGGGCAAGAAGGGTGCCGCCTCAGCCAAGGGGAGCGAGGCTGAGGAGGAGCCGCCCAGTCCCAGCGGTGAGAGGAGGGGGTGGGGAGGGAGTGTGGATGGAGTGTAGAAGGAGTGTGGAAGGAGACAGGCCTGTGGGCAGGCAGCTGCAGACCACGCTTACTGGGGGTGCGGCCAGGTAGCTGTGCGCCGCGCCTGTTGAGGCTGGAAGCAACTGCGGGCCGCTGGCCTGGGGTCCCTCCCTGTCCCTCCTTGTCCCTCCTGGGCACTTCCGTCCCCCTTGAAGCTCAGCAGCGTGCCCCCTGCCCCGCCTGCCTGGCCCCCCTCCTCCCGCTGTTGCAGGCCTGACGGATGCCAACGCCAACCTCCTGCTAGCCTTCCTTGGCAGCAAGCCACGCGGCAAGCCGCCCGCGTCGGCCAAGAGCGCAGCCGGTGGCGGCAGCAGCAAGACCGCAGCGGCGGCCTCGCCCTCGCCGCAGCCGGCTGCCAAGCGGCGGAAGCAGGAGCAGCAGCGGGAGGAGCAGGGGGAGCAGCAGTCGGAAGAGCAGGAGGAGGTGGAAATGGAGAGTGCTTCAGAGGCGGCGTCAGAGGAGGGCAAGGAGATGCAGCAGGAGGAGGCGGGGGAGGGTGCCTCCCCGCTGCGGCCGGCGCGGGAGGAGCAGGCGTCGCCCCAGCAGGCTGCCTCGCAGCAGGAGCAGCAGCAGCAGGCGCCTTCCCAGCCACTGCCGCAGCAGCAGGCAAAGGAGGAGGGCGAGGAGGCTGGGGCGGCCAAGCCGCGGCCGCCGCAGCTGCCCAAGCTGAGCGAGCGGCAGGGTGTGGTGCACCTGGGGCCCTCGGTGCCGCCGCTCTCAGTGATGGCCGCCTTTGGAGTAGAGCCACCGGCAGCGCTGGCTGCGCTGGCTTCGGGAGGAGCAGCGCCGCCAGCTGCGCTGCTGGCACGCCCAGAGTCTGCCGGCGGCAGCCAGCAGCAGGGGGTGCAGCCAAGCCAGGGGGGCACGCCAGGTGCGATTGCCAGCGCGGGCGGCGCGCCAGCGGCCATCACGCCTGGCAGCGCTGGGCCCGCGGGCCTGGGTGCTGGAAGCAAGCTGCCCAAGCCCTCTGTGCAGGTATGGGACGGCATTGGGTGGCAGGTGTCTTTGCCTTGCCGTGCCCTGCACTGGCCGCCCTTGTGCCCTGCACTCCCAGCCCTTTGCCTGGCCGTGCCCGTGCACTGCCCGCCCTATGCCTGGTCACTTCCTGCTCCTCACAATGAGACAGCAGAGAGCACCGTCAAGGGGTAGCCCACATGCCTGGCCGCTGCCCACCTGCCCGCCCGCCTGCCCCATCGCTTCTGTCCCTGCTTCGCCTTGCCTTCAACCCTCCTCATGCCCACTCATACTGCCCTCCTCCTGCCACGTGCCCCGCTCTGCCTCGCAACGTGCAGTCCCTGCGCGGCAAGACGGTCGAGGAAGTCGAGCGGGCACTGATGGACCGGCTGGTGAAGTACATCGGGTGAGCGCAGTGGGTGGTACTGCTGTGGCACTGCGGCATTGCACAGGTGCCTGCCGTGCAGCCAACGTGTGTGGTGCATGTGCGGAAAGGCAGGGTGTGCCATTGTGCTGCAGACTAAGCGGGGTGCCATGCCATGGCAAAGCTGCTGGCAGCCCCCTGGCTTTTCTCTGCCCGCCTGTCTGTCAGTCATTGTGCTCACAACCTGCCCCCGCCCTGCCCTGTTCCGCCCTGTGCTCCATGTGCTGCAGGGAGCTGGGGCAGGCGCTGCCCTTTGGCTGGTCGGTCAAGGCGTCCATCCGCCAGAATGGCGCCTCGGCAGGTGCGCTTGTCAGGGAGAACTGCGCACATGAGAACTGCGCAGGAAGAACTGCTGCCGCAGTGTTCGCCGCAGCAGGGGCAGCAGCAGCAGCAGTGACAGCTGGTGCACCGTGCAGCAGCACCCTGCACGGGGGCAGACTGGGACATGCCTGCAGGCTGAGACCACGCACTTGTGCTCAGCCATCAGCACATGCGGCACACCTGGGGGCACTGCCTTGGCCCCTCCAAACCCAAACCGGAACCACACTGCATATCAACCTCAGCTCCACCCCGGGCCGGCGGGACCGTCGCATTTAAGACTCCACGCATCCACTGCCTCAACCCAGTACATCCTTTCCATCCTTTCTGCGCATTCTTCAACCCATCAGGCCTGCTCAATCCGTCCCCTGCTTGCAGGCGGCATCGACGCCTACTACTACTCTCCCGGCGGCAAGCGCTTCAAGTCGATGGTCAAGGTGGCCGAAGCGCTGGGCTTTGTGGGTGTGGCACCCAACCCCAAGGCGGTGGCCCGCAGCCGCCCCGGGTCAGGGGGAGGCGGCCGCGCCGGTGGTGCGGGCCTCCCCTTCATGCACGGCGTGCCGCCCGAGATTGCCTCCATGTTTGCGGCCACTGCGGCGGCGGCTGCGGCCGGCGGCGGCATGCCGCCGCTGCCCATGCCGCTGCCGCCGCTCGACATGGCGCTGCCGCCGCTGCCGCTGCCCCTGCCCGCCGGCGAGGGCGGCGAGGGCTTGCTTGGTGAGGGCTTGGGTGCAGGGGAGATGCTGGGGCTGGAGCCGGGCGGCAGCGGCGAGGGGCGCGGGCGGCGGCGGCACAAGCCTGCGCGCAGGCGGCTGCCAGGGGAGGAGGATTCGGAGGACGAAGACTACTTCCCCTCCCGGGCAGCTGCCACGGCGGCCCGCCGCGGATCCCGGCGCTCGACCGACGGCATCACCGTCGCACAGATGCAGGCGTATGCCGCTGCCTATGCGGCAGCAGCCGCCGCGGCGACGGCCCAGCAGCAGGGCGGCGAGGGCGGCGGCGGCGCCGCCGCCGGCGAGGCGGGCGCTGGCGCCGGCGCGGCAGGCGCGGCAGCGCTGCTGCCGGGCGTCGGGCCCCCGGGCCTGGCCCTGCCGGGCCTTGCCCTGCCGCCCCTCAACCTTCCAGGCTTCTCGCTGCCGGCCCTCAACCTGCCCGGCCTCAGCCTGCCTCCCCTCAACATCCCACCGCTGGGAGGAGCGCAGGCAGCAGGAGGTGCCTACCCAGGGTCTGCCAGGGCCCTGGGTGGGGCGTCGCCCATGGTCGGCGCCGGCGGCAGCCAGGCCCCCACGCCAGCCAGCGCAGCTGCTGCTGCTGCGGCGGCAGCGGGCGGCTTCTACATCGCCGGCACACCGCCCGCTCAGCGCAAGAAGTGTGGCAAGTGCCGCAATTGCCTGCTCCCGGGTCTGAAGAAGGGGTGCCTGATGATCAAGCAGCAGGTAGGGCAGGGGGGTAGGGGGAGGGTGTGTGAACATTGAAACACAGGGGGTAGGGTGAGAAGGGGAAGGGTGTGCACAGTGAAGGGGCACACACCTGCCTTTCCCTCCCAGGAAAAAAAAAAACTCGTTTCCTGCCTTCCGTGTCTGCTGATCCTCACCACCACTCCCCCCTCATGGCTCTCTCGTCAAACTAGCACACGCGTGTTGGGGGGGAGCCGCGACTGCAAGCGCCTTTCACCTGCCGCCACCCCTTCCTCCCGGCCCGCCTGCTGACACCACACCACTGAAACTACCTCCCTCCCCCCCTCCCTCCCTCCCTCCCTCCCTCCACCGAAAGCAGAAGCACGAGGAGGAGGCGCGGCTGCAGGAGCTGCAGCAGCAGCTGAAGGAGCTGGAGCAGGCGGAGCAGCAGCTGACGAGCGAGGCGGCGGAGCTGGGTCTGGACGCCGCAGAGGTGTGTGCTGGATGGGTGGGAGGCGGTGACATGCTTGCTCTCAATGCAAGAGGGTGAAACAGGAGGCGTGGCGTGAGGGCAGTAACTGACGAGCGGTGCAGGCGGCTGATCTGGGGCTGGATGCCGCAGAGGTGAGGGGGGTCCCGTTGTCAAGGGGTGGGAGGCGGTGGCTTCATGCCAGACTGTGCGGTGCTCCCGGTGTGAAGGGGTGGGATGCGGGAGTAGCATGGGAGCAGCACATTTGACACGCCCAGCCATGCCTCCTTCCGCTCCTGCCCCGGCCCTGCCTGTTAGGGTTTTAGGGGTTTAGGGTATAAACCCTAACCCCTAATCCGCTCCTGCCCCGGCCCTGCCTGCCCGCAGGTGGCGGCCGTGGCGCCGCTCCCGCTGCCGCCGGCGGAGAGCGATGGAGAGGGGGAGGCGGGCGGCGACGATGGCGCTGGGTATGAGTATGATGGGCAGTACTCCTCTGGTGACGATGACGA
Source organism: Micractinium sp. NFX-FRZ (assembly GCA_029339195.1). Classification (NCBI taxonomy): domain Eukaryota; kingdom Viridiplantae; phylum Chlorophyta; class Trebouxiophyceae; order Chlorellales; family Chlorellaceae; genus Micractinium; species Micractinium sp. NFX-FRZ. The sequence goes on along the minus strand of JAPTJF010000446.1, from coordinate 13,528 downwards.
TGAGGCAGCAGCTGATCCCCTGGCAGTGGAGGCTGCCCTGTCGGGCCCGCGGCCTGCCGCCGCGGTGCAGCATGCGATGCTGCTGCAGGCGCAGGCAGCCGCCGCTGCTGCTGCAACGGCAGCGGCAGCCCAGCAGCAGCAGCAGCAGCAGCAGAACCCGGGGCAGGCAGCGCCGGCAGCAGCTGAGCAGCAGCCCGTGCAGCCGCAGGCGCAGCACCCGAGCCTATCGGTGCCAGTAGCAGCAGCCCCCGCTGCCGTGCCGCCACCTTCAGCTGATGCGTTTGAGCCAATGGAAGTTGATGAGGGCTCTCCTGGAGCAGCAGCAGAGGCAGCAGAGGCGGCAGCACCAGCTGCCCCACCGGCGGTGGTGGCGGCAGCAGCAGCACTAGCACCAGCGGTCCCAGCAGCAGCAGCAGCTGTCGCGCCGGCGGCACCAGTACCTGAAGCTGCTGCAGTGGTTCCAGCAGCAGCAGCGGCTGCAGCAGCGGTCCCAGCAGTACCAGCGGCAGCCCCCCAAGCACCGCCGCCGGCTGGGCCCGATGCACCCGCTGCCGTGCCTGTACCGCAGCAGCAGCAGCAGCAGCAGTTGCCGGAGAGCGGCAGAGGCGAGCCGCCGGCTCACGCAGCCCCAGCGCAAGCGGCAGCTGCGGCGAGCGGTGAGATGCAGGCGGCCAAGCCTGCCGCTGCGGCTGCTGCTGCTGCCGGTGGCGGGGGGGATGGCGGCGATTCAGGGGGAGATGGGAAGGAGGAGAAGGAGGAGGAGGCTGCAGGGCGGGGCAAAGGGGGCCCAACTGCTAACGACGCGCCGCCACGGAGGGATGGCAGCGGCGATGGCGACGGCAGCGGTGGTGGTAGCGCCGGCGCCGGCCCTGCAGCGCCTGGCGCCGCCGACCAGCTGTCACGCCAGCAGGGCGGCCAGCAGGGCACCCAGCAGCAGCAGCAGCAGCAGAAGGGCGGGCGCTCCAACTCCCAGGGCGGCGGAGGCGGCGGCAAGGGCCAGAAAGACAACGGCGGCGGTGGCGGCGGCAGCAGCAGCCGCGGAGGCGGCGGCGATGGCAAGCAGGGCGCTGCTGGTGCCGGCGGCGGCAAGGACAACGGCGGCGGCGGCGGTGGCAATAAGGGCGGCGGTGGTGATGAAGGTGACGGCGGGAAGAAGCGGCGGCGCAGTGATCCGAAGCCGCCTGCACGCAAGCGGCCCCGCAAGCCCAACAAAGGTGGGGTCCAGAGGGCGCAGCGTCGGTTGGCGTGGTTGGTTGTGGCCAGGCAGGCAGTGTTGTGTACAGGTGGTCTTTAAGCAGCAGCTGCGCGGTTTGCGCCATCCTGTGCCCTTTTGAACCCACAGCCATCTCTCTCTTTCAACTTTGATTGACTGTGCTTCACTGCCCCGCGCTACCCGCTCCAACCCCCCCCCCAACAGGTGGCGCGCCGCCGCAGCCCGGCCACCCCCCCGCCGCGCAGCAGCGCAAGGCAGCTGCGGCCAAGGCGGCAGCGGCCCAGCAGCCGCCCAAGTCGCCCGAGGAGGCGCAGAAGGCGGCGGCCGAGGCAGCTGCCAAGAAGAAGGAAGCTGCCGAGAAGCGGCGCAAGCGGCGGGAGCAGAACCTGGAGAGCCGGTGAGTGGGCTGGGGTGCATGGGAGGGTGTCTGTGGGTCGAATTTGTGTTGGTGGGCAGCATGGGGTGGGAGGGTGTCTGTGGGTGGGGCAGGTTTGCTTGGAGGGCGGGTGCTGGGGATTAGGAGAGGACTGCACAGGGAGTCAGCCAGTCGGTTGTCGTGCAAGGCGGGAATTGAACCAGGAGAGGTGGTCAGCCTGTGGGTGGAGTGGGGCCTGGCCTGGGTGACCGCCGAGGAAGCTGCCTTGGACGGAAGGAAGGATGAACGGGAGAGAGGGACAGGTGGGTGGGCCGGTGTGTCATTTTGTGGCCATTCTGCATTCAATTTGCAGCCATTCTGCAGCCAGTAAGAGGCACCTGTGCTGCCCTCGTGCCAGCCCCCCCCACAACCCTGTCCGTCCCTGCCGCCCCCACCCCACACGCCTCCTCGCCTCCCTGCAGCAACAACTACGACCGCCAGCTGGCGCGCCTGCGCAGCCAGCTGTCACGCCTGCGGTGAGCAGAAGTGGGGGCAGCAGCCCCCCCCTGCACCCCCCCCCCCCCAAGGCGCGGGTGGCCGCTGTGCAGGGGGTGGGGGCAGGCTGCTTCCCAAACCGGCTGGCAGCATCACAGCAACGCCCGTGCCCACGCCCCTACACGTCTGAAGCTCAGGCTGACGTGTTGAACTTGACTTACAAACTTGCTGGCAACCCCTGCAGGCACGAGCAGGCGCTGGTTGAGGCGTACGCCGCCGACGGGTGGCGGGGCGCCAGCCGGGAGAAGGTCAAGCCGGTGGCCGAGATCAAGCGAGCCAAGGACCAGGTGCGCCCCGCCGGCTGCGTGGCCTTGGTTGGCTTGGTTCCAGGCAGGCCGTGGGGACATGGGTGGGCTCTTGTCAATGCCGGACATCAGGCAGGCCAAGGGAGAGGTTGGGTGTCGTGGTTTGAGGCCGGTGGCGCACAAGGGTCATGCTTTGAGGCCGGTGGGGCACAAGGTGAAGGAGGGTGTGGCGCCAGTGGTGCAGAGTGACCATGCCAAGGGCGGGAAGAGCAGCAAGCAAGACGGTGCGCTCGTCCTGCTCAACCTCCACTCAACCCCTTGGCCTTCCTCCCAACCTCCCCAACCTGCACCCACCCACCCACCCCCACCCCACCCCACCGCGGGTTCCCCTCTGCAGATTGCCAAGTGCAAGGAGGCGATCCGGGAGTGTGTGCGGTACTGTGATGAGGCGGAGGGTGATGAGCCAATCCCCGCCGACCTGTTTGACAGCGACGGCGAGCTGGACCTGGACCACATCTTCTGCTCCAAGTGCCGGGGCAACGAGAGTGACGAGGTGGGGTGGAGAGTGTGAAGAGGATGTGAACAGGGTGGGGAGGGAGGTGCTGGACAAGGGCTGGAGCTGGGCAACCCCAAGCGCCAGGCCCAACAGCTGGTTGAGGTTAAGCAGGGCCACATCAAGGAGAGGCCAGCGCAGGCCCTGCAGGTGGGCAAGTCGTGGCATGGACACCTCCCTCCTCGGGCTTCCCCAGCTCAGAACCACAGTCAGAACCACACGCCACCCTCACTCACCCCCGCCCCTGCCGCATCCCCTCCCCTTCCTTCCCCCTCCCCCCTCCCCGTCATTTTCCCTTCCTCAGGAGAACGACATCATCCTGTGCGACGGCATGTGCAACCGCGCCTACCACGTCAACTGTCTGGTGCCGCCCGTCAACCCCGAGGAGCTGCCAGAGGACGAGGGATGGCTCTGCCCCGCCTGCGACCGCAAGGTGGGCACACTGTACCCGGCATCAGAAGACAGGGGGTGGGTGTGGGGGATCAGGGCTGCCAGAGGACGAGGGATGGCTCTGCCCCGCCTGCGACCGCAAGGTGGGCACAGACTGCCCGGGTTGTGAGGACAAGGGTGGTGCATGGGTTGGGGAGTGGCGTGAGGCTGAGGGTGGGCTGTACCCAGAACTGGGCAAAAAGGCATGTGGCCATGTGCTTAAGATGGTCACACCGTGTTTGCAACGGGTTTGTTCACACATGTGTCAGAGTGTCCCGCTCCCCTCCCCTCCTCTTTCCCCTTCCCTCCACAGATGGACATGATTGACCTGATCAACGACGAGTTTGGCACGCTGTATGAGGACGACACCCCCTGGCAGCAAGTCCTGACCCCAGAGACGCTGCCTCACTCGCCCCAGCAGGCGGGCGGCCCCGTGGGTGAGCACAGTGGGGGCAGGGCAGGGCGCATGCAAGCGCGGTGGTTTGCTGCACTGGCTGTGACTGCCGCACTCCCCGCTGCTGGCGGCGGGGGCGTGCAGTGAGGCGTAGAGGGGGGAGCGTGTGTGCGAATGCCTGCTGTTGAGGCCTGCTCAGGGGCAAGGGCAGGCTGTTGCAGGCCAGCATGGGGCAGTGGCAAGTGTGTTGACCCATGTGCCGCCCCGGTCGCCCGCGTCCCATGCTGCCCCCTGCCCCACCCCCGCCACGTCACCTACCTACTTACTTGCACCCCAGCTTTCCGCTTGCCTTGCCTGTGGGCCTGAGCTGCTGCCTTCTGCTTTCCACGGCCCCCTCACCCTCCTGTTCCACCCCGCCGCCTCCCGCCCTGCCCCCTCCCGCGTCGTTCCGTAGGCCCCGGCTCGCCGCGCGCCGCCGCCGTGGACTTGAACCGACTGGATGGGCTGCTGGCTGGGGCGGATCTGCCGTCTGAAGATGAAGAGGACGAGGACTATGAGTGAGTCCAGTGCACTACAGTACGTGTTTCCTTTGCTAGTTGTCTAGGGTAGTCTAGGAGGACGAGGACTATGAGCGAGTCAAGTGTGCACTAGCGTCTCTTCTCTAGTTTCCTTTCTCTAGTTTCCTTGCCTGCCGCCTGAGGGGAGCCCATCCATGGGGAGAGGTTGAGAATTTAGAGGTTGAGAACAGGGGGAATCAATGGGCTGGGGTGGGGCTGCCCAGGGAGGTGAGTTGGCTAGGGTGCACCTGCCAACGTGCTGCCTTGCTGCGGTTGCCTTGCCCACCTGCCTTTCCCAGCTGGCTGACCTATGTGCCCCACCGCTACACCTCTGTCCTCGCACAGTACTGATTACATGTGCTGTGTACTGTACGCCCTCGCATGACTGCAGGGCCAGCAGCAGCGAGTCGGAGGGAGAGGGGCGGGCACAGCGGAGCCGCAGCAAGCGCGGCGCCAGCGCAGGCGGCTCGGGCGCACAAGGCGGCAGCGGCGGGGAGGAGGGAGAGGAGGAGGAGGAGGAGGAGGGCAGCGACGAGGGGGATGCGGGCGGCGAGGAGGGCAGCGATGAGTCGGATGCTGAGAGCGACGACAGCCTGGCATCAGGTGGGTGGGTGGGGTGGTGAGCAGCAGCAACACGCTTTGCGTGGTTTGTGTCTGCTGAGCTGGGGGGCGGCCCTGGCTTGCCCCCCTTCCCGCAAGCTCCGCTGCCTGCCCTCCGCTCGCCTCACTCCCCCCCGCGTTCCTTCCCTACTCCTCATGCCATCCCTCCCCTTCAGAGGATCTTGAGGGAGAGATTGAGGATGTCGAGCTGAGCGAGGGAGCCCGGGCGGCAGCACTGGCGGGCCGAAGGTGAGGGCGCCTTGGCCTGTGTGGGGCCTGTGGAACAGAGGGCAGCCCTGGCCTGGGTATGGCTTGGTTGAGGCATTGGGGGCAGGGGCGGGCTGCTTAAGTGGTTGGAGTCGCGGCACAGGAGCGGGTAGAGGGTGTGCCTGCGCTGCTGGTTTGTGGCAGTGGAGTTCAGCCGGCGCAAAGCGCCTGCCCGCTAGTGCATACCTCTCCACAACCTCTGGCTTCCCCTCCCCCCACCCACTGCGCGCTGCGCGCAGGGGCACGTCTGACGGCCCCGGCCGCCGAGGTGGCGCCAGCTCACGTGCTGGCGAGGAGGAGGAGGAGGTGGAGATTCTGCACCACAAGCGCCGGCGGATGGCAGGTGGGGAGCTGCTGCTGGGCGGGCTTGTGCTGTGCTGGCGAGGCAGCTTGGGTTGCCTGCGGGCCTCGGGCATGGCTCCGGTGAAGCAGCAGCAAGGCGCCAAGTGCTGTGTTTTGCCTGATACCGGCCTTGCTCTCCTTTGCCAGATCAACGCCACCCCACCCCAACCCAGCACACGACTCCTCGTGCTGCAGCCCACCACAGCATGCCGGCTGCTGTGCTGTTTGGCTCCACCAACACAGCCACCATTTCTCATCCGAACCCTGACCCAGTCATCTTGAACCTTCCCCCTGCGCTCCAGTGGACTACCGCAAGCTGGCTGCTGAGATGTTTGGCAACGTGGATGAGGCCATGGCCGAAGAGGAGGAGGAGGAGGAGGAGGTGTGGTCGCCGCGCCTGCAGCAGCAGAAGAAGAAGCGGCGTGGGCGGCGGCGGGGCGGTTCCGACAGCGACGATCACTCTGGGGATTCTGGCGATGAGCGGGAAGAGGAAGAGGAGGAGGAGGAGGAAGAGGCTGAGAGTGACGGCGGCGAGGCGGAGAGTGGCGAGGACGAGGAGGGCGAGGAAGAGGCAGCGGCGGATGAGGAGCAGCAGCAGCCGCAGGCAGAGCCGGCGGCAGCAGCACCTCCGCCTCCACAGAAGCAGGAGCAGCCAGATGTGCCAGCTTCAGCCGAGCCAGATGTCGAGCCGGCTACCGAGCCAGCAGCAGCAGAAGCTCCAGCGCAGGCTGCAAACGCCTGAAGCATAGGCACACCAACAGCTGCAAACGCCTGCAAGCATAGGCACACACCAGCACCCGCGCAGGAGCTGAGCTGCCCAGAGTAATCAGTCTTACCTTGTCGTTGTATCAAACGCTGTGTTCGTGATGTCATGTAATGTTCACATGCAGTTGCATTGACTGAGGGGTGCATTGGAGGCAAGAGGGCTTCCGTCCGTGCCCCACCCCCTGATTGGCTCCTCACTGTACCTTGCACGATCATGCCGACTCATCTTGTAGGCTGTGCCCCCGGCAAGGCAGGCGAGGTCGCCCTCAGCCCTACATCATACTTCTTTCACCCCCAGGCAACAGCATTGGGCTCTCAGCAACCTTGGTTCTGCCCTAGGGGCAGCAGGGGCTGGGCAGCAATAGGAAGGCGAGCAGGCACCCCACAGCCGCCAGCCTGGCAGTGGGCAGCTGTCGCCCTTGCAGCCTTGTATGGCTAAGTGGAACCCCACGTCACGAATCCGACCATTTTAATTGATTCTATCTCGGATAGGGAAAAGCATGGGAAAGCTAGCTAAAGCTCTATCCCAGGACCTGGGTAGCTGACCACTCACCCAGCTGCTCCACCGGCTGCCTCTGCCAGCTGTTTGTTGCATTCGAGCTCGACGCCGGTTGTTCTACTGTGGGAACAACGATGTTTGTCCCACGCAGAAAGTCGCCCACATAGAAAGCAGAGCAGTCAACACACGTGATACACAACGCAGTCCTATAAACACAACCAGGTGACCCCCAGGCATCCCTTTCCTGACCCTTCACACTTCCTGACCTACAGTTGTCCCAGTTTCTGTTCTCTATTTTGCGCTCCTCTGGTTACTGCAAAGCTTTCCTAGGTTGTCCCCCTTTCATCTCCGCCCCTGAAATTCACCGATCTCCCTGTCACGCCGCCAGGGGTCGGTAGGCCGCCACAGACAGCCTCGGTTCAGACGTAACAGCCGCAGCAGCCGAAGCCTGGGCAGGAAGATCACTTCAGCGAGAATGGCTGCGCGGCTAGACTCCGTTGCCAGCGGCAGCAGTACCGTCGGCGCCGGCCACGGCGGCCCTGCCCGCCTGGTGCAGCGGCGCCCGGTCCCCAACTGCAACAGCGGCAGTGAGCACGCTGTCCTGCGCACTCTGACCTCTTCAGACGTCGAAGCGCTCGCAGATGAAATTCTGTGCCGTACGGCAACAGACTCTGCGCAACCGCCGCAGCCGCCAGGGGTGCCGCAGCCGCCGCGCTCCCCGGCGCAGCCCCGGGCCCACCTGCCTGCGCCGCCAGTGCCGCTGACGCCACAGCAGGCGCAGCGCAGGCTGCTGGGGCAAGCTGCTGCACTGCTGGCGCTGCAGGCTCCTCCTTCAGAGACGAGCGGCTCCAAGACGACCCTGCCAGGTGAGGCACTTGACCTGCCGAGCTGGGACCTGTGGCCAGGCACCCTGCGCTTGCCAGATTGCCGCAGCACCGCCCAACGCCAGTGTGCTGCCCTCCCCACGTGGTGTGCACACCGCTCGTGTATTGAAAACAGCCCATGCTCTTCCCGCTACCCTTCCCGCTCAATGATCGATTGGCTGCCCCCCTTGTGCTCGCCCCCTGTGCAGGCTCCTCCTCTGAAGTGACACCTGAGCCGACGACCCCCACCATCGCCGGCCGTCGCCGCCTGCACCGCAGCACATCAGCAAGCGCCGCCCCGGCGTCGCCGCGCGGCAGCGGCAGCGCTGCGGCCGGCGGCACGCTCGCCGCTGCCGGCGACACGTGCGCGGCTGGCGCTGTGGGCAGCTGCAGCAGTGAGCTCAGCTGGCTGTCAATCCAACAGCAGCTGCAGCAGCAGCACAGTCTGGGTGGGTTGCTTCCTCCGGAGCTGAGCCCCCGCCTGGCCAAGCTGGCGGATAGCTCAGCGCCCTCTCTGCTGGGTGCAGCCGAGGTGGCGCCGAATACAGGCCTGGCCGCTAGCCTCATCAACGTGGCTGCCTGGGTGGCAGCCTCCTCAGCTGCTGCCTCAAGCGCAGCAGTTCCCCTGGGCCCCGATCCAGCCACCCAGCGCCAGCCATCCGGCGCCTGCTCGGTGGGCGCTGCCACCCCGCCGCAGCCGGCAGCCGTTCTGCTGCCTGTGCACGGCTCTGCTGGCGCCCCCACACCACCCGTGCGCCAGCAGCAGCCACAGGTGGTGCGCTCAGGCAACGCCGCGCTCGAGTCCGCTGACGCGTCTGCAGGTGCTCCCAGGAGCACCGGCCAGGCTGGCAGCTGCCTGGCGGCTGCGCAGGCGCAACAGGTGGGGAGTGAGCGCAGGCCCCGGGACCTCAGCGGGCGCTGCTTCCCATTCAACCCTGTGTCCAGGCTCGCTCGCCTGCTGAACTTCTGAGCTACTGACTAGAAGGGTGTGCCGGTTGTGCTGATCCCCTCACACTTGGTTGCATCCAGCCGCTCACTCCCATCCCCCACTCCCCGTGCGCGCCCCGCCTACCCCACACCATCCCCTCCTGCTTGCATTCACAGCTTCAGCAAGCCCCCATTTCCGTGGGCATCTGCCCCTGCTCGCCCGCCTGCCGTGCAGGCAGGCGGCTTCCCTTGCCAGGGCCGCGCTGCACATGTGCCCGTTTGTGGCACCCCGATATGTGTTTTTTCTCAGCCCAGTTTTGACGCCTCAAGGAGGCCCCCCAGGACACCCCTCAGGACTTCCATACCATGTACCATGCCTTTGCCACCAATTGATTCTGAATATTGCATGCCCTCTCAAACCACGCCCCATAAGCTGCCGCTCGGTGCGGCAGCAAGGCTCCGATGTGCTTGCCCCCGGTTCCCCACCAGGCCCTCCTTGTTTGGTGGCCCGGGACCCCCCCTATGCACCTGTTGAGGCCATTCATACATGCATACAGAAACAATCATTACACTGTGCATTCCTTTGAGAACGACCATCCCTCCCCACAAGAACGTACCCTCACCCAACACCAAACCCTCCCTCGAGACACATCCTCCTCACAAGAGTGCCCCTTTCTGCAAGACCAGCCCCCCTCACAAGAGCATTCCACTCATCGCAAATCCACTGCAAGAGCGTGCACCCTCCCGGCAAGACTGTGTGTACCATCCTCCATACTTTGAGGCCACCCTGTCTGGACAGACACCCCCATCCTTCCTTTGCGGTCCCCCCTGCTTTGCCCTGCTTTGCCCTTCCTTCCTTTGCCCATCCTTTCTTTCGCCGCTCTGACTTGCCACTTCATGCCACCTCGCCCACAGTTGATGCCTGTTCATCCATTTGCCGAACCCAATCCCCACAAAGTGCTGTCTGCCGCCCCGTTGCCCACGCTCATTTGCTTGCCTGCGCAGCGCAGCCAGCTGCCTGCGTGACCACTGCAGTACCAGTGCCTGCCGTCTGCGGTTGCACTCCAATGTGAGGACACCACCTCACCACACGAATGTATGCCTCATACGTGTCAATACCCCAATCCTCAAACACAACTTTTGAAGAACAGTACACAAGAGATGTTGGGTTACCAACAGAAGAACAAGCTAACAGCACTGAATGCAGAATCTGATGCGGTGGAGTGTGGGCCAGCAGCTGCACCAGAGCGCCAGGCACCGCGGTGCCATCTGCATTGAGAACAAGGCCTGCCTTCCAGGCTGCACACACCGCGCCCCTTCGAAGCAAGAGACCCTGACCACACCGGCCGACAGCGGCAAGTGTTGGGGAGATGGGTGGGACTTGGCTGCAGATGCAGCGGCTGGGCGGGGCGGGAGGGGAGACCAGGAGGCGCTTGCGGCCCCGGGCTGCTCTGCAACCACCAGCACGGTGCTGGCAGGATGGCTAAGCTGATGGAAACCCGTATCCTTGGATGGGACGAGAGGTGATGGTGTGTTGGGCCACTGCTCAGGGAGACGCAGGATAGGGTCAGCCTGCCGCTGCCGGGAAGCTGGGCTACTCGGCAGCTGACTTTGGGGCACAACCATTCCCGTCCAAACGCTCGCAAACACCCTCACTACGCCACTGTGAGTGGCCACTGTGAGTGGCGTAGTGCATTGATGATTGGTACAAGCTCCTCGCACTTGAAAGCGTGATGATATCGACATAACCGCCCGCTCCACTTGGGGCAGCTGCCACTTTTCCTGCCCCCCTCTCTTCCTCCCTTCTGGATAGTCGGGTTCTTCGTCTATTTTGGATCCGCCTTGGTGGGGAGACTCCTACCCATCACTCCGACCTAAGACCACCTCCACTTCTGGACAGGGGGTGCGAGATTCTTGTAAGCCAGCCGTCACCCGGGTGCCGCACCTGTCAGCGTCGCATCATATAGTTCTGTGGCGGCCGCAGCAGCTTCTGGGCGAGGTAGCGCTTGGAGCAAAATTCAGCAAAAATGGTTGGGTTGCCAGGTGACAGCGGCAGCAGCGGCGCCGACGGCGGCGGCGGTATTGCCAGCGGAGGCCGCGGCAGCCCTGCCCGCTCGGTGCAGCAATGGCGGCCGGGCCAGAAGTGCAGCAGCGCCGGGGAGACGGCGGCACCACGCAGGCTGACGGCTTCAGAGCAAGGGGGCCTGGCAGATGCCGCTCTGTGCGGTGAGGCGGCGGGGGATCGGCTGTGGCTGCCGCCTGGCAGCCGCGCAATGCAGAGGCTGTGGCTGCCGCCTGGCAGCCGCGCAATGCAGAGGCCGTGCTCCCCTGCGCAACTGCCGATCGATGCGCTGGCACAGCCGCCGCTGCTGGTGCCGCAGCAGGTGCAGAGCAGACTGTTGGAGCAAGCCGCCGCCCTGGCAGCAGGGGCCGATGGACCAAAGAGTCATGGGGCCTGCCAGGGTGAGCGTTTGGGCACAACACCCGCCGGTCTGCACTGGACGCCAGATTCATGCCAACGCGTGTTGACTGGGCACCCTGGTACTGCCACTGGTACTGCCACTGGTACTGCTCTGTCAGCCCATTCTCTGCACGCTGTCGCCTGCCCATGCTCTGCACGCTGTCGCCCCTCACGCTAGGGTTCCGACCGCTCCCGTTCCCTCCTCTGTGTGCCATCTCCACCATGCAGGCCCCGAGGTGGCACAGGAGCCGCCCACCCCCAGGGTTAGTGACGGCCGGCAGCTGCGCTCCAGCGCCCCGACTGGCGCTGACCTGGCTTCGCAGGGCGGCAGCGACAGCTTCACAGCAAGTGCCCGCGCCGCAGCAGGCGGCACCAGCGGCGCGCTCAGCGCACCTGCTGGCACAGCTGCAGCTGGCCCTGTGGGCAAGGCCGGCAGCAGCAGTAGCAGCACCCGCATCCGCCGTAAGGGCAGCCTCACTGGCCGCGGGTTCGCATCAGTCAACCGGGTGGCCTCTGTGGCAGGCAAGCCAGGGGGGGCGGGGCAAGCGGCGCTCAGCGGCACTCAGCGGGGCTCAGTGGGCTGTGCCGGCTGTCCCTGCATACTGCGGGGGCTTTGAGGCGTGGCCTGCCAGGTGGCACAGGGCAGGCAGCAGCACAGGCACGCTCCGTAAGGTGCGAGGTAAATAAAAATGTTGGGAGCAGGCAGCGGCAGGCTGTGCTTTTGCCGGTTAGATTCAGGGGGCTGTAGCCGGTTAAAGGCAGGGGTCTGTGGTGGTGCCTTAGCCTGGTGCCAGGCATACCTGCCAGCAAGTATGTCTCTTCTCTGGCAGTTGTGGCGTGACGGACGATGTGACATTTGTATGGGGGCGCAGGCCAGGGGGCGCTGACATGTTGCACATACTCGTGGGCGGAAAGGCTTACTCACGTGTAGCGACGGCTCGCCACCCTTTGCAGGACACGAGTACGTCACACGGCGCTCCGTGAAGAGGCAGCGGCGCTGGTCTGAGGAGCACAGGCGGTGGGAGCAGCGGGAGGCGAGCGGGCACCCCGCTGCTGGCTCTGCCACGTCAGCTCCCCACGTGGCAGTGGCCGCAGGTGAGCATGCCAGCTGGCGCGCACGCCAGCAGCTGCAGCAGCGCAGCCACAGCCAGGGCGGGCAGCGCCAGCCAGAGGGCAGCCTCCTTCTGCTGGCACTTGTAGCCAGGCCCTCAGCGGCCCAGCGCCTGGCAACCGCCAGCTCAGCTCCCTCCTCTGTGCTGACTGCAGCCGAGGCGGCACCTATGGGCGACAGCCTGACAATGGGCGACAGCCTGACACATGTGGCTGCCTGGGTGGCAGCTTCATCAGCCGCTGCCTCAGGGGTAGCAGTGCCCACGGGGCCAGACGCTGCCGTTGGGCACCGGCCAGCCTGCACCAGCGCTGCAGTGCCAGCCCGCTCGGCGGTGCCTGCGGCCCCTCTGCTGCCAGCGCATGGCTATGCTGGCAGCCGGGCACCAGCCGCGCAGCAGCCGGGCACACACGCTGCCGGCGTGCAGGGCAACGTGACCGACTCCCCTCAGGGCGCTGCCACTGGCGCGGTCCAGGCCGGCAGCTGCCGGGCCGTCAACCCGGGGCATGGGCACGGGCCCTGCTGCTTCCCCTGCAACCCTGTGGCAGCGCTGGCTCGCCTGCTGGGCGCCTGAGCGTTGACCAGCCGGCAGCGTACCGGCACTGCATGGGATGACACCACACCATGCCTCGCCTTGGGCACCTCTCTTAGGGGTAGGCATGCTTGTTAACAACGTTGCCTACCCCACCCCCCCTGCATGCGTGTTGCGTACCACACACCCGTTGCCAACCACCCCACTCCCCTCGCCCACTTCCATGCTTCTCCCTCTCCCACCCAATTTGATGCCCCTGGCTCAGCCAGCAGTGGCCTGCATGCCCCGCCAGCCAGTATCGATGGTCGGCTGCAGGCAGCGCTGCACCCATTATCCAACTCTTGCCTACTCCCAGAGCACCCTTCCTTCTGTGACGCATTCGACCTGTTGCCTTCCCTTCCTCTGTCCAAGGCGCCCTCTGCCGAAACACGCTGAGCTCCCTTGCGCCTCAGTTGCGCTTCTAGTATTGAACTCGCTTTGCTGTTGAGACCACAACCCACCAACCCTCCATGCAATGTCGCTCGGTGGGGCAGCGCTGAATGTTGCGCGTGCCCCTGAATGTCCGCTGACCCCATTCTTTCGGTTTTTTAGCCCAGCCGGTACAGGCCCACAGCATTGGCCATGCTGTGCGTGCTAGCACTGCATTCTTTCCTGCCAGCTCGGATTCTGCACACACCATCGAAGCAGCGGCATGGGGTGCACACTATGTAGCGACTCACCCCAAGTTGAGGTACTTGACTGTACTGCCTTCGGGATGCAGAGTGCACAGGGTGCAGAGGCTGCAGTGGGGTGCTTGCTTGTTTGTGTTTACAGTCCGTTTCTCCGCAATGAAACTTGCGATACAGACCCCCAAGAGGCAGCTT